>NJDC01009496.1:0-20693 GCA_002245475.1 Calephelis virginiensis
TACTTTACCTAGAGAGTCTTTGAGTTCACTAACAGCTGCTTGAAGATAATCACGTTCATTTAATGCACCGGCTATGTTTTGATGCAGTAATCTAAATTTATTTACGAAAAAGCTGATTATTAGTTATATTTAATGATTTATTACATGTTTTTTGTCTGAAATAGTATGGTATAGTACCTTTTTTTATTGTTGTACAAGGAACTATTTTCTGTTCTGTCCGTTTTACTAACTATTAACTGAAATAATAGGGTATAGTCCCTTTTTTAAAACTATTAGATGCTAAGCTTGAATTTATTCTATTTAACACTAAATTTTCTAGATTTTGTTTGTATTCATCAAATGTAATATTTGGTTTTTCTAATTTTTTACTTAAATTTGGTTTATTTAATTTCACAATTTTACTATTAGAAAAAGACAAGAATTTATTTTTATATTCCTGATAATCTATTTCAGTTTTTAATTTATTATATTTTTTTAGATTTAATTTATTATATTTTTTGAATTTATTATATTTTTTTTAGAATATATTTTTTTAGATTCCTAAATATCGTAAAAGACAGCAACGATGTGTTGACGAGAACTCAAGCACTGGAAAGAATAAACGTAAAATATAGGGATATATGTATAGGGATATATGGATCACCCGAAGCGAGCAAGTAAGCATGGTTGAAGTTTCCACCTCATTTGGGGATGGCAAGAAATGGTAAAAATCAATGTCATCTTTAGATAGGTACCATAAATAATACATCACCAACCTGAAGCTGGGGTGTTAGGCCTCTTGGTTAATTAAGCTTACCGGCTACCTGACCCTCTACTTTGGATGACGACGATTGCAAGCAGAATCGTTATGTCATCAGAATTAGACAAGCAATGGTACCGTAGCTAGCTATGTATATATTTACAAATGTAAAGTGAAGTGAAGTATCTTCACGCCCATATCCCCGAAGAGGTAGGCAGAGCCATAACCAGGGCACCCACGACTAGCCGACGACACTAAGTCCCACAATGTGATAGGTGGCAAGCCTATCACCAACCGGGCACACATCCAATTCCGAGCAACAGTTTTATTTAGAAAATTGGAAAAACCACATTTTCTTTTTGTTGCTTGACCCGGGAATCGAACCCGGGACCTCATTGAAGTCAAGTCCAACACCTGGACCGCTAGACCACAGAGGCGATAATGTATGCAAAATTACTTACACGTTCTCAATTACACAATTATACACAATCTGGGTTTCAAGTTATAAAAGTAAGTGGAACCATTTTACACTAAGAGTTTTAATAACTGGAATTTACACGACTTGTGACCTGGAAATAAGAACGGGACAATCTATCGAATTCCATTTTATCATAACAAATGAATTAGGTATAGCCGTCGTGGTGATATTTTCCCCCTTAAGTAAATGGGACAAAAATTATCCTCCTGCCTTTCTCAGGAATATAGACTAATTTCGTTAAGATCGGTTCATTATATTTGGAGTAACTCATAGCCGAGAAACATGTTCTGCTGCCCAGACCCATTTTATAAATTTCTTTGTGGTACGGAATTCACTGTATCCAATACCCTTCTTGAGGCCAAAGTCACCATCTTACCATACTTTACAGTCTAAATAAAAATACGCATCAGCGCATCACGCAGCAGTGACTCTTCTATCCTGGGAAAATATTCAAAGTTATATCAGACGTTTTCTTGAGATCCACAAAACCCCATTTAAACCAGATGCTTATCTACAATGTTTCGAAACGAAAACATGTGATCCATACATCATTTTCTTTACCTGAAATCGTCCTATAGGGTTACTCTCGAAGCTCGATTTATGTAATACTGGAAATTGGAGTCGACAAAGTCACATTAGATACTTTTGGACACAGTACTGGCGAATTTTTATTAACTAAATAATAGTAAAACGGATTTAGAAGACTTCTCGCCACAACAGTTCCACTGCTGACGTGGAATTAGCATAATAACAGCTTAATCTACATCTGTTACAATGGATTTACGCAAAGTAACGCCTGATTCAATCAAATAAGAAACGATGAATTATTTAAACGGATTCGTTCAATTTATTTGTAACTAAATGTCCGCTAGTACTGCGTAAAAAGTACCTGAAATGACATATAAAAATCCAATTTTCAATTTCGCTTGATATCAAGATTCAAGAGTATCCCTGTCGCGTAGCGTGCCACAAAATTCCATCCGACGTATGTACTACCTTCGACCTTTCTTCAACTATTGATTCATAGTTTCTCATAGTTAAGAGACTTCTAGTTGCGTCATCAGACTGCTATTAAATTAAATTTTGTAAGGGTCATTCTCAGCAGTGGACTTGAAATGTACTATTCAAATAGGCTCAAGTACGATAAGATAATGTAGGAAATTTAAGAAATTCCTATGACCACTCATGGCATGGGCATCAACTTCAACGGCGAGTACATCAATCAGCTTCGATTTGCCGATGACATAGTCATAATGGCGAAATCGCTGGAAGACCTTAGTACAATGCTCGAAGACCTCAATCGTGTTTCCCGGCAGGTGGACCTTAAGATGAACATGGACAAGACGAAAATCATGCGGAATGTCCATGTAGCGCCCACCCCAGTGTCAGTTGGGAACGCGATCCTCGAAGTTGTCGACGAATATATATACCTAGGACAAACGGTCCAGTTAGGTAGGTCTAACTTCGAGTAAGAGGTAAATAGACGAATCCAACTCGATTGGGCAGCGTTCGAGAAATTGCGTAGCGTCTTTTCGTCCGAAATACCTCAGTGTCTCAAGACAAAAGTCTTTAACCAGTGTGTGTTACCAGTGATGACCTACGGCACCGAGACGTGGTCTCTTAATGTGAGCCTGATAAACAAGCTCAAGGTTGCACAGCGAGCTATGGAGCGGGCTATGCTCGGGGTTTCCCTGCGAGATCGATTCAGAAATGAGGAGATCCGCAGGCGAACGAAAGTNNAATTGCGTAGCGTCTTTTCGTCCGAAATACCTCAGTGTCTCAAGACAAAAGTCTTTAACCAGTGTGTGTTACCAGTGATGACCTACGGCACCGAGACGTGGTCTTTTAATGTGAGCCTGATAAACAAGCTCAAGGTTGCACAGCGAGCTATGGAGCGGGCTATGCTCGGGGTTTCCCTGCGAGATCGATTCAGAAATGAGGAGATCCGCGTGCGAACGAAAGTCATCGACATAGCCAGCCGGGTTAGCAAGCTGAAGTGGCAGTGGGCGAGGCACATAGCGCGGAGAAGTGATAGCCGTTGGGGCAGAAAAGTTCTCGAGTGGAGACCACGCACCGGCAAGCGAAGCATAGGACGGCCACCCACGAGATAGACAGACGACCTTATGAGGGTCGTGGGGTCTCGCTGGATGCAGGCCGCTTCCATCCGGTCGAAGTGGAAGTCAACGGGGGAGGCCTACGTTCAGCAGTTGACGTCCTATGGCTGAAATGATGATGATGATGATGACCACATTTCGGTTTTGTCACGTGATCAGCTCCACGTCACAGTAATTTTACATTTTCATCTGATTTCCACACGTATCTAAAATTTCAGCTCAATCGTTAACCGGAAAGCGGACCAATAACTCCCAAATTCAACTAATAAGATTCAACCTGGAGTAAAATACATTGCAAGTTGAATAAAAGTTGGTATTACTTGAACTTCATTAACATCCCACTAAATAATGATGGCAAGATAGACGATTTCTTAGCATTAGCTATTAAGTAAAACACAAAGAACACTAGTCGGATCAAGCTGAAATGGGTAATCATGATTTCCCCGAAAAAGAGTCACCCATTCATCAAAATCAATCTTGACGACATACTTAGAAGAATTTGGATAAAATTTAGGAGGGACCATCTTGAAATAATTAGCTATCTTTCAACAAAAGAATGATCAATTCGCACGTGACAATAAAATAATTAGAGTCGGTTTCATGTAGTTTCACTACGGTTTTTTGTATTACTAACTTATGAGTTATGTGCATAGGAATTGTGAATTTGGACAGGATTAGTATTTTTTCTCTTCCATGTCCATGTCTTCCATGTCCCAAACGATTATGACTTAGGAACCTTCAAGAAAAGAGCATACTCATTCCTTAAAGGTCGACAACGCATCTGTGATACTCCTGGTGTTGCGGATGACCGTGGGCGGAGGTGATCACTTTCCATCAGGTGACCCACTTGCTCGTTTGCCTCCTCTTCTATAAAAAAAAATGTATATTGGGTGTGTCATTCTCTAAAATTATTTCGAATTGGAGTGATCTAGCGGTCCGGTGTCGAACTTGACTTCTTGAGGTCCCGGCAACAAATAAAATAGAAAATACATATTTTAAATTTTGTAATAAAAATAACGTTGCCCGGGATTGGATATATGCTCGGTTGGCGATAGGCTTTGCACCCATCACATTGTGGGACTTAGTGTCTTCGGCTAGTGTCGTGGGTGCCCTGGTTGTACCTCTGCCTTCCTCTTCAGTAAATGGGCGTGAAGGTACTTACTTACTTTTTGAAATATAGGTTTAATATTTCAGCCTCAAGCATTTGGTGCATAAGCAAATGTGCAGGGTGAATAAAAGCAAACATTGTTAAATTATCTGGATAAATTATATATATTTATTTTAATATTAAGATACTACAAATTACACTGACAGGTTTTCAGATTCAAGTCTTTCTGTTTAACTGTTTTATGTTCTGAGGAACAGTGGCGTAGCTAAGCGTGGGCAAAGTGGGCCTTCGCCCACGGCCTCGCACCTAAAGGGGCATCGCCTACCTGATTTAAAATCTTTGTTTATTTATAAATTAAATAAAAGCCTGAAATATGTATCTAAAATACAAACAAATTATGTTGACTATGCCTGTAAGTACAGCTTCCGCAGAAAGAAATTTTTCTAAATTAAAATTATTAAAAACTACTTCAGAAACAGCATGAAGCAGTACTTTCATTTTTTGTCGAACGACTGTCTGCCTTAGCAGTACTTTCAATCGAAGCAGAATTACTAGAGGATTTTCGTATGTAGCAAAAAGCTGAAGAACATTATTTTTGTAACAATGTAAATAAACAGATTTAAAAGAAAAACCTTTTTTGAAATATGTTTGTTTTAAATACTCTCCTATTCACCTCTCATGGCGCTTATATTTTTTTCACAATTAGTAAAGTAGGTATGATGTCAAATTATGTTTGGTGAGACCATGGTGTAATAACATAAGTATAAGATAAAGTTTTTGGGTAGCTTTTCCTCGCCGATGCGACTTTGCCCACGTATACATACATTCGTCCGCGCTACGCCACTGCTGAGGAAGATAGGCAAGTCCGCAAGGACTGTGATCTTTGGCATTCTAGCTACCCTGTAAGGAACTAGATGATATGTATGTATATGAGTGTACCTGATTTCCATAAGAATATCACTAAAAAGACCTTTTGTTTTTTTTTATTTTAGCAACTAATAAACAACACGCTCTTGACATACTTTTGTAAAAAAATAAAGAGGTTCCTATCTCGTGGTTTTATATTTTTTATCATAAATTAGGAGTAATCATAAACCAACAGTAATCTAAAAAAAAGTCCTTTTTCCAACTTTATGGCGAATTTTGTATAACTGCATTATTGCTTATTCCGAATTTCTTTAATTTTTTTAAGATTTGTTGAAGAATTTTTTTAAGACTTGTTGTTTTACCTAATAATTTTTAATAACTTTTTTTTTTGTAATTAACTGCAAATGTTTCTATTGTATGTTTATGAAGATATATTTGCAAAATTTTAAATAAAACATTCAAAATTTTAAGAGTTATGAGCTATCCAGAGCCACAGAGTGAAAAACTGGTATATAGTCATCAAGTTGCACAAAACAGTTGCACTTGGCTGACACAGCTAATATAAAGTTGAGAGAGGAGGCGCCGGTTTGTCGCGTGGTGCCGGCGAGCGATTCGGGTGCGTCGGATCGATGGTACCCGCAGACGATGCGACGCCGCTCGCTCTGAAGTGACAGAGCGCATGATGGTAAGTATACGTAACACGGAGAGTAACTAGCAAATTAATAAAAATACTACCTAAATTAAAATTACCATGATTAAAGTAAATGAAATGGAATTATAAAAATAATGCACAGAACCAAATTAAAAAACCGCAAATCCCTGACAACAACAGACTTAAGTTTTATTTTCGCCGACTTGACAAAAACGTGTCGTTATTATTTCTTAAATTCATTTTGTGAATTTTTAACAGTTTCCAAACAAAGAAAATTAAATACATACACGTTGAGGTAACTTAAATATATTTCCTAGGAGCCCTTGGGGTAACTTATTAGATCGAGGTAGCTGCTACTCAGTTCCATTCTTGGAAGAGAGAAGACATGAGGAGCAGGCAAGGTAAGGGGCGGTTCAGCCGTTCGGCGTAGCAGGTGAAAGACCTGCGCAGCGCCTTGCCATTTTCTAACCTATCATGAGTTGGGTATATAGCTAAGTCTACTAAGTCACCAACATTGTTTGCGCGTGCCACTTCAGTCGATTGCATGGGGTTACGAGAGGAGATCACTAGACATAGATCCACTGAGACAGTAGAAGTATGCACAACCTGGCTTAAAGGTGATTTTTATTCGGTAGGAGACTGACATAACCTACCACTACTCTGAAAAGTGGCAGGTTAAAGTTGGAAAGCTTAGGATTAGTACTATAGCCTAACCAGTAGGGTTAAACTTGGAACTCGATTTTATGCAAATTAGATAATGGAATCTGATTTGTGTCATTTTGTACTCTGGAACACTACTACTACTACTACTACTACTACCACATGAATCGTTGTGATGAAGTGCTGGTTCTTATTATTATTTGCTACTACACTACTTATTTAATCTTCTTACGTACAAAAATCAATTGCTGTTCGTTAGTCTCGCTAAAACTCGAGAACACCGATTTGGCTGATTATGGCCTTGAATTATTTGTGGAAGTCCAGGGAAGGTTTAAAAGATGAGGAAAAAGGGAAAAACTGCGAACAACTAGGAAAAACCACGTTTTAGGTTTCCCATTCAAACAGAAGGAGTGGAACGAAGATCGCCGGGGCAACTGGTTAATAATAAAGGATTCGTTGAATTTTTTGAAGATGTTTAAAAAACGGCACAAATTCGATTTCAATTCCCAATTTGCATAAAATGTAATATAATGTAACTCTACTGTTCGTGAATATTCCCACAAGTTAAAAAGCATTACTATATTGTCACCCAAAAATATATTTGGATTTTAGAGCAAAACAAAAAATATACATCTTTACTACTACCAATATATGTAGTAATAATAATAATCACTAATTTAGTAATAATGAAGAATGTACAGGAAAGATTTGATTTCTTACTCTAAAACTACTTGATAGGTTTACCATTATAATACATAAATCTTCAATAAAATTTTATGTATAGGTAGGTATATCTTCTACCATTAGAAGCTGGTATAATAATAATAATACTACCGTATCAATGATGAGCAGCGGCAAATGTTTACCTCGGGAAAATGCTTCATTCCTACAAGAATACGTAATAGAACAACGGATAGTCAAAATTATCCTGCCGTACTTATCTTTTTCACATAACTTCCAAACGGCTGAACCAATACCTACCTAGGTATGGGTATTTCAATGGTTTCTAGGATGCTGTCGGTAAGTCTTTTTCAATGATATTATAAATAGGAAAGATTTTTTTTTTCTGAAAAAAAAAATACCATTAGAAGCCGACTTCATCATCGATCAACATAAATAAATAAATATAAACGCATGCAAAGTTGGGATCGGCGTATTTAAACAAAATGTTATTTCGATTTCAGATTTATACAAATAAAAACCAATGTCAACCTTATAATAGCAATAAATCCACATTTCCTGTAAATTTCCCCAAAAAACATTTTTCAGACAGTAACATACAATGTGGCGATCATTTCAGGCGCCCGTCGGCCTGTCTGCTGTCGACTGTAAACAATCAGTTTAGGAGATAATGTACCCGCAAACAACATTTCTCCCATTGCATTATTTTGATTGGACGTTTATATTAACGATCCGTTTTATGTTTTTGTTTGTCGAACCCTCAAACCAATGAAAAAGTAGTCAAATCACTGTTATTTATTACCTATTTATGAATCCTTAGAGTTTTTGACTCTAATGGCAAACAATAAAAGAAACGTTTTTACAATTTTTACATATTCTACTCGTAGTATTATGTTAATTAACATAAGCTCACATGCATTTTTTTTTATATTATAATTTATGACACACAAAAATTATATTACATGTCAATCATTATAAGTAATTACTTAAGAACAAGTTCGAAAGCAAAATTGATAAGCTTTGCTCTTGAGTTCTACCTGAATCAATTGCTAATTGTTACTTCTAATTTTCACGAAGTGGGTGATGAAACTATACGTGCGGCATACTAAAAATTTATGGAACTGGCAACTTACAGTAAATAAAGTAAAAAAAACATCAAAAGTTAAGAAGACTTCAACACTGGAAAAAAAATGGTTTCGTCTTTCTTCAAAAAAACTGGACATTATGAAACAGTGTAGCTTGAAAATTAAAGGACAGTCACTGCAGATTGGTACGTACACCATTGCTCAACCAGTGTCTTAGGAAAAGTTAACAAAAAGCGTCCTCGCAGACATGCCGTCACCACGACAACACGTTAGTACATTCTACTAAGTTAACGATTCCGTATTTGAAAGCTTGAAATATGGAACTGATGACGCATCCGTCGTACAGTCCGGACCTCGCAACATGCGACTTCTTTTTATTCCCAAGAATACAAGATAAACACTTATGATTCTCAAGCCTAGAAGAAGCCGTTAAAGAGGTTCCTACTAAAGACTGGACTTACTGCTTCACAAAATGGTTCTGACAAATAGAAAATGTGTCAAAAGTAAGGGTATATGCTTTTAAAAGCAATAAATTAATACATTCATATATCTTATTTAGTCTTATCATAATAAAGAAACTTTCAAAATGACCTAAGTATTATCAAACACTGAAGTTACATTGGCATTAATAGCTCTTCCGGCAAATACTATATATCAATCTTGACTACCTCCAATTAATAAATTCTTAACTTAATAAATTCTTAATAATTACTAGTTAAAAAGGCTTTAATAGGGTTAAGATTTAAAATAAAATTACTCCTGGACACGACAAACTGTAATAATATACTTAACCCTTTTATTTTTATCCATAAATATTAAAACATTGTAATAAATGTTATGTTAATGACCGACTTGAAAGGATTTTTAATGAGACTTTACACAATTTTAATAACTTTCAAAACGTTTAAAGGAAGTAAGGCCTCATTTGCAATTTCACATTTCTTTCCAAATTTGACGTCAAAATGAGGTAGCTTCGCTACCCGCTACAGGTCTTTCAATTTAGATTTCAAATAGGCAGCCACAAGCTAAAGTTGGACCAATTTAATAGATCGCATTTGACAAATGTCAATCTCTATAAATACTTGTCTAAATAAAACATAAAGATGCTTTGAGCTTAGTACAATAAGCATCATGTATTTCAAAAGGGAAAGGTTTTTTTATGTTATAGGGAGGCAAACAAGCAGACGGATTTCCTGAAGGTAAGAAATTCACACCGCCTAGAGACAACAAAGATGGTAACGGTGCCTTGTCAACCTAAGGTCAGGATGTTAGGCCTCGAGCAAAAGTAAGTTTACCGGCTACCTTACCCTCCGAACCGGAACACGTCATGACGTTATGGCGGCAGGAATAGGTAAGGCAGTGGTACCAATCCGGGCGAGTCGCTGCGAAACTCTACCAGCTAGTCAGATATCACGGTGTTAGTGATGATAAGCCTATGCTCGCCTTTTACGAGCTGCCTGGCAAGAAAAGCAGATGGTCTATTCCGCAAAGGAGCCCGGACCAACATGGGGAAATCTGCAATACAAAGTTATTGAACGATGAAATAATATGATTGAAAGACACAGTTTCATATCTCATTGAAGTGTCAAGTGTCATCTATTAAATTGACCCAACTTTAGGAATTAGGTGGACAAACTAAAACTTAAACTTGCCCGAATTGTTACCATTGTGGTAAAAATCCGGGCTCTTAGCTCTCTTTAACTTTGTCCCAACTTTTCTGATGGCTTAACATTCCAGCTTCAGATTGGTATCACGCCATCGCCACCTTTAAAATTCTAAATTGACGTTTATTTGTTGCAATTGGTTGATACTGTTTCCCCATTTCTAAATTAGTGACATAAATTTTTTTTTCTTACTTCTAGGAAATCCGTCTTGTTTGCTTGTCTATCTTTATAAACATTAAGCTACAATCCTTTAAAAATCTAACCGCATTTGAATTATATCAGAATACAACTCCTAAGCTGACAAAGTCTGAGGAGAGAGATAATTTATCTTTGCCACTTTTTAAACAAGTGTGCTTCTCGTCACTAAAGTATACAAAAATGTATCTGTTCTCCACGTCGCCGCTGTAAGGTCAGGAAGACTATAGAAACTTCAGGCATTTCTTTTCTCAGTTTCTTGTTACAAAAAAAAGATGTTTTCTCAATTGTGCCCAAAAAAGAAGAAAAAAAGATTTTTTACTGTTATTAAACCTAAATTCCACCAATTTCAATAACCTATTTCAGACGACAGATAGAGTATTTTTAGACCAGTTACCAGGCAACTACTTATTTTTAAGTGGTTAATAATAACTTTCTCTAACTGCAGATAGGTTATTGAATGAATAAATAATAATAGAAATAGAAAAAAGTGAATAAATTTATTGATAACTTTGCGCGTTTGACAGTTCACGCATTTCAAATATCATGTAACAGCTGCTCTGTTCGCCATTTATCGATTAATAATTTAAACTGCAAAAAAACTGACACTATTATGTCATCTGCTTCATTATTATTGAGTACTGGCTAAGCCGAAGCTATCTTGTCCTCACTATGAACATTTTTTTTTTCATATGAACCTTCTGACAATAAAATCCAACAAAAACAGGACTAGTAAAATTGGTCAATTCGAATACCCATGATGCGATGACCAAAGGAAATAGAGCTTCATTTGCAACCGCCTTTGAAAAAGGAGAAGGTTATATTATGTTCAACTACTATATTTTTTATGTATGCGATAATCAACTCCTCTGTCATTTCTAAACAGATTTTAAAAATTATTTGATATAGGGTATTTCCAAGGTGGTTCCATAGCCACCAAGTCTGGATCTGATGCTGAAATTCCGGGAAAATCGAGGAAAATACTTAATTTTTGTGTACATAGATGATTTCATTTTGAAATTGAAGTCGCTTTCTTACACTTTTACTTACTACATAGTATAAAACAAAGTCGTTTCCTCTCTCTCTATGCCATATGTACCTTTGTATGCTTAAATCTTGAAAACTACGCAACGAATTTTGATGCGGTTTTTTTAAATAGATAAAGTGATTGAAGAGGATAGTTACTACGTATATTTTATAACCGTGCGAAGCCGGGCCGAGCCGCTAATATTTGATAAATGATTTAAACTCAAAAAACGAATCTCGATCAAATTCAAATGTGACAAACCGTTAAGCAACTGTTTTCAGCCAAAAAACACCAATGAAATGGATTTTTTTAAGTAAAATGAAAAAAGTATAGTAAATTAAATACCTTCTTTTTTTGGAAGTTGTTAAATTTAATAGTTTTACGCGAAGCCACAGACAACAGCTACTATTAATACTTTAAACTACCCTTTGTTCTAACCTAAATATCTACGGAAGAAGTTGAGTCTAAATCGGATAATCCTAATGCACTTCCTAAAAGTTATTCAAATCATTTCGTGTTCTAAAATCTAATACAGTGTGGTCATAAAATATAACACTTTTTAGTTTTTTTTTTATTTTTAGAAGTCAGTAAATAATGCGGCTCTCCTGATAGTAAGAGTAGTCTCTTATTATCAGGCTGGCTTATAGATCTCTGGCTTATAGACACCATAGTTTTTACAGGTGAGTTTTTGTCCCGACGCCGAAATAGATGCCTATACTCCAGACTGGAATATGACAGAGTCATTATGGCGGCAGAAATAGGTTAGGCGGTTGATCCCTACCCAGGCAAAATGCTGCACAGCACTCTTCCACCAGTGGTCTTGTTGGCAACGACCTATATTTTAACCTAAATACCTATCTTTTAAATTTGAAAAAAAATAATGATAATTTTTTCTTAAAGTTATTTTTTACATTAGAAACATATGAGAAATCTCTGCATACAATCATGTATATAGGTGAAACCTTTTATGAGTTTTTGTACACATGAACCGAAAACAAGTAAATGGATTTCCTAAAGGACATATCACTCTTAAATAAGGTCCTTCCAAATCACGTATTCAAATTCTAAGACACAACAAATTCGAACACATATCTCGGAGGGACCTTAAAGATAGCAAAATCAGTAACTGTGCGTAAAATGACTTTCGTCTCTTGTCAGTTACTTGGTAGAAATGCGGTTGGACTATATTCGCAGTCCGGATTTAGAGGTCTGGAGGCTTGCCCGGGCAACAAAAGAGTGGAGACCTCCTGGTCCCACATTTTTTTTTCAAATAAAATTAACAATTCTTTTCAGTCGAGTTTGTTTAAATATTTAAGAAAAAAAATACATTAGTTAAAGGTAAAATAGTGAAAAAAAAGGCAAAGAAAAATATGTTTCTATCGTTTACGAGTCAGAATTTTAAAGATTTTTCTACAAAGTCTCTAGTTTGTTAATTCGGCCCCGTGTATTTATCTAAGGACCTCGAGACCAATACGGAGTAATCGGGAGATATGAGGGAAGCGCTAAAATTATAAAATCCATATATAATACCAAGTATCGTCTGCATAAGCCTAGCATTCCAGGAACGCTAGATATGTCTCTAGCATTCCTAGACATGCCACGGTCAGACATAACAATAATTATTAAGCGCTATGTTAAATATTTAGTCGTGATATGACAATACAGATTATTTTTTTGTGTAAGTAGATATAAATAATAATAAATTAACTCTGGACAAATTGCACAATTTCTTATAACCCTAAAATAGTCAAATATGTTTATGTTATGTGTGCATGTTAACAATTCTAACACATAGAAATACTCAAATAGAAGCCAAAATTAGATCCAAAAGATGTTTATTAATGTTCAAAATGATGAGGATGTTGTCAATATGCTGATGAGAGTTTGTCTGTCTCTTTTTCCGTCTGCCTGTTGTCTGTATGTTATGCTTTCTAAACTAAATTGCTCAACCGATTGCGATTATATTTGTTATGCATATAGTTAAAGACAAAATTTCAAATATAAGCTACATTTATTTCATAAATCGATCCTTAAAGGACTATAATGGGGTATGAAAGTTGGTATGAAAATCATGTTGGAATTTACCCAAGCTTCTCGCTAAAGTGGTAATTCTACGCTAACGAAGTCGCGGGTTAACAGCTAGTCTATAATAATTATGTTAACATGAAATGCCACTAAATTAGATTAATTAATGTTTTCAAGTACCTTTCTAAAAGAACTTTTCACTCTATGAACCTTAGACTGCAACATTGTATTCAAAAACGTGTATTCTAAGCGTGAAATACATTAGAGCTAGTTGCAGGTGCTATTCTAAGTTGCTTTTCATTATGAAGAATAAAGAAATGTAGAAACATAGGAAAACTTACAATAAGTCAGTACGTCACGTCAGCAAAATGTATTTAAATACTTTTGGGAAAGTTAAAAGTGGACGTATTTCTTAACCCGTGTTGTTCCGGCCTCCGGGTCCTCTGACTAGAATAGACCATCTGCCTCTCTGCCAAGCAGCTTGTAAAAGCAAATATAGGTTAAGTAAGACATTATATTCATATTTTAAGACCACAGTTTGTACAATAATATGCAGCAACTTGCGTGTGTAGCGATACATTGTCTTACCAATTCCTGTTGCCCGAATGTCTCCATCAAATTCCAGTCCGGAGGATAGAGTAGCTAACATCCTGGCCTCAGGATAGCTGTTCACTAAGAACATCTATTGTCTATGTAGGCTACGGTTATCTCTTACCATCATACCAGTGTGCTTGTTCGCTGACTTCTAACTTGAAAAAAGAACGTTTTCCTGATGTAATGACATGTCGTCATATGGTTAGAAATACGTCTAAAAATTAATGGTATGTTATCAATGTGACGACAGAACTTGATTCGAATCACGGACAGGCATTTAAATGATGACCATCGATGTATGTGTATTTTTCTTTATGTGATAGGTATTTATAACATAACAAGCACACGGCTCTCCTGATGGTACGACACATCCATGACCTATAGACGCTAACCTCCGAAACGGGACATGACAGGGTCATCAGAGCGCCATAACTGATATAGGCTAACATCCGAACCGGGATATGAAAGAGTCATTACAGCGGCAGGAATAGATAAGGCAATAGATCCATATTCGGGAGATCTGCTATTCGTACACCACGCTACCACTATCGGTCTAATTAGCTATGACCTATTTAGCCTACGCTCTCCTCTTTCGAGTTGCCTAGCATAGATGCATATGGTTTATTTTACTCAGCGGACCCAGACCAACATGTCTTTTAATTAATTAGTATTTGTTTCTGTTTTAGGTTAACAGTAAGATATCACCTCTCGTCTGCAATAAGCTTGCCTTTTATACCGTGTTATTTGTTGGTATTTTCGTCTCCTTGATGTATCAATATTGTTTGTCTGTACAATGAAGTGTTAAATAGATAAATATTTACTTAATAATGTATTTCTATCTTCGGTCAATTTTCTGGATTCTTTATTTATATGAAGTAAGCACTTGTTACCTCTACTTAACTAAAGTATTTGACGATATCTGGTTTAGTGAATTGTCAAAGTAAACATATCCAATTATTCTTCCGTACCCAAACGACAGTTATGCGCAAGATGTGACCTTAAAAACTACCATGTTAGAAAGTTACATCCATCTTTGTCTTACGTGATAAACAACTTATAGCTATCTCTCTCATGAACCAGTTGCACATTCAGAATATGTAGAGATCTGAGCGCACACGCAGTTAAAAACAATTGTCTAGTCAGTTATTTTCTATATTAATGCTTTATTTATTAATAATCTGTGTGATTGATAATTATTTTAAATAAACATTAATTGCTAAAGATAAAGTACCTCGTGTCTGTAAATTTCTTTATATTTTGCATAATATTTGCCGCGTTTTTGTTGTTTTTTGTTTTCAATAACATGGGAAATGACAGTGAAAATGTAAGTATTTTAAAACATTTTTAACTTTTGATCTAGTAATAGGTTTCTATAAGCTTAACACATTTCTTATACATTATCTGCATATTTTTGTCGGGCTGCTTAGCCCATAACCATATTTATGAGATATACCTACTCAGGACTGGAAAAATACTGTACTGAAAATTTATGAAAATCGGTTAAATAGAGTAGTTACGCTTTAAAATCAAAAGTTTTGTATTTTCTTGTAGTTTTTAGATATTTTTGGTGTAAGTAAAAGCAGGTGTTATTAAAACATATAGCTTTGATTCAATATTTCTCCGTGTTGGTCATGAAACCCTATCAAGAATATGGCCTATATCCTTCTGAGGATAGCTATCCTAGCAATGAGAGTGTGTAATAGACGATAATCGTATTTTTTAAACTTAACACAGAGTGTAGACCTGTAACCTGTAAGAGACTTCCCCATAATAGATTGGCAACTGCCAATTACAATTTCACAGCTTTCTTGGCAGGAAAACATCCGGCCTATGTCCCTGATAGGGGCCCGTTATCACACGAGGCAAAACCAGAATAAAAAGAGGTAAACTCGGTCCATCTCGTCAGAGACACCTGTCTGTGTCGATACGTACTGTTCATCATTGTCTTTTTTCCTAATAATTAACCTTTTATATTATATTTGTATCTGACAATAGTAAAAATAGCCCTTGAAAATATTTCTCAGGTCTTTACATATAATAAATTTGTATCCGTTTGCCGTCTGTTAAGGAAGTTATCAAGAATAAAACATTGAAGGAGTCACAGAATCACAGAACAGAACCCAAAACGATAATTTTAAAATGTTTGCTTATTTGTGTGATCTCGGAAACAGTCATGCTGTTGAAATAATGCGGTTTTTATCCATGTATTGTGGAAATAATACTTAATATCAAGTATTTATATAATTTATGCTGTTTATTTATTATATATATTTATACCTACCAGAGCTTCCCTAACTATTGTGTAATATGAACAACAATCAAAATTTTGCTGGATTCGGTGGACCCCCTGCATGGCCTAGCTAGGGGGGTGCACTTGGGTGACCCCCATTTTTATTACGGCCAACGTGGACCCCCATCGAGTGGACCCCTAGGGGTCCACCTGGATAACTTTTGGAATTACTGCTGCATACAAATATACACTTTGTATCAAAGTAAGACGGAAAACGATAAGTATTATAAGTTTCACGTATTTGTGTGTGTGTGTGTGTGTGTTTGTGTAATTACAGCTTTTGAACGGGTGGATCCATTTTGATGCTGAATTTTTTGTTAGAATACTGACGCAGCAATGTTTTATTTTATTAAAAAGTTGGAGACACCACATTTTCTTTTTGTTGCCCGACCCGGGATTCGAACCCGGGACCTCATGCGGTCAAGTCTAGCTAGACCGCTAGACCACAGAGGCAACATACATAATTAATATATACATATATTAATAGATATTTTTAATTTCAAAAGAAAACCCGAAAACAACTTCCCAGTGAATGGAGTCGCGGGCACAGCTAGTTATAAATATAGTGATATTTTCTTACAGGAAACAAAGAAAAAAGAAAATGATTTAATTGACAGAAATACCACAGGAAAACATAATAGTTATAAATGCGATGATCAATGTATTAGAAGTGACAATAATAAGAATATCATCCTTATATTTTGTATTATAGCAGTATTTTTAGCGATATTCTTAGAAGTGATTAATGTTCGGAAACAAATAAGTAATAATATCAAAGATAAAGACAAAAGAGGTTATTGGGTGTACTCTGCGTACAATGACGTAGACAACAAAAACGGACTCTTAAAACATGTCCATCTAGTTTTAGAAAGACTTGGTTATGACAAAGTTAGTAATGACACTCATTGGAAATTACTCTGGTCTCATGATTATCCATTTAGATCATTATATCCTAATTTGCACAGGCTAAAGCCAGATCAAAGAGTAAATCATTTTCCAGCCACAGGATTTATAACAAATAAAGTAGATTTAGCCACTTCCAATAGCAAATATATACCCAAGGCGTTTAAAATACCTAAAAATAAGACGGAGTTTTTGAAATATGCGAAGGAAAATTCAAAGGCATTGTTTTTGGAGAAACATAATCAGCACCGAGGTGTTTATTTGAAAAATGTTAGTGAAATCGATTTGTCCAGTGGAGAAAGTTTTGTCCAGGAATACGTACAGAAACCGTTTTTAGTAGATGGCTACAAGTTCGACATTGGAGTCTATGTTGTGCTGACATCTGTTAACCCTTTAAGAGTTTATTGGTACAAGGGCGACGTATTATTCAGGTAAGTTTTTGGAACTTTTACATGTACTTAAGTATTAATAAAGTTCTTGCAATAGTTTCCTTTGTGAGAAATAGTCGAACTAGTCACCTAATTCTGTAAAGGGCTGGCATCGACTTTTAGGGTTAAGGTGGCAATTCTTACATACTAGTTTCGAATCGAAACATAGCCTAGCAATAGAAGAAGTCTTAATATTAAAATATTCAATCTACAGCATTTTATTTATCCAGCCAACATGCCACGCAAGAGCAATTTTGGCGCCAAACCGCTCACACATTTGGCGAAATCGGAAAAACGACGATATCTTTCGATTTATTTAATAAAAACATAGAAATGGATCCCTAGAACATTTATTTTTAGGATCCCTGAGAACTAAGCTACGTAAACGTAAAAATGTGTATGTTTAACCCCAAAACATTTGCAACAAACAAAATCGTTGTTATGTTTAACATAATATCATCTAGCTTTCTAAGCATTAGCGTTTTCACTGAATAGTTTAACCGTTTCGTGCTCCTGTCTTCATTATCTTTTTCTATTTAACCCCGAAAATTGGCCTGTTAATTGCAGACGATGCAGACAACCGTCCTTTTAATTAAAAAAAATAAACTATGTCCTGTTGACGATATATTTAAGTTTTGTTTTGCAATAACTCGCTCAGATAGGTACCCCCGCCTTATCCATATCTGCTATGAAATCAGTGCTTATCACTGTCATGTTCTAATAGTGAATTTATACGGTGAACTACTACTACTTTGACTCACAATGTGATAGACAGATAACCTTTCGCCTAGTGCGATCTTAACGGATCCCGGGCAACGTTGTTTTTTAGAAAATTTAAAAACCACTAACAGTTTTTAATTCGCTTAAAAAATAGATTTTTCATCCTTCGATAAGTTTTGGTTAAGTTTTTCGACAATTCGCTCAGATAGATAGACCTTGTCTTCTGTGTATTCAGGTAGTGAGAGTAAAGGAGGCGATAAACTTACTAACATTAGCAACCCAGTTTCAGCATTTTTGGAATAAATGTACTTTTTAGTAATATAGAAAATCTAAATGATTCTCGTTCTTTTGCTTGGTCTAGCACCTACTAGATACTAGAGTTAGTTACTATGACTTAAATAGATATTTATTACAGATACTGCCCGGAAAAATATTATCCATTTGACCCTAAAAATCTAGATAAATATGTAATCGGTGACGACTACCTGCCGACTTGGAAAGTGCCGTCTTTGGCACACCCGTACCTGACACTGGGATTTGGCATGAAGGAATCATTCGACCATTATGTTGCATCTAAGGTAGTATAAATAATTTAAGTGAATCTTCTTTATCGATGTATGAGAGAAATTTGCCGTCACATTTCTATGTTAAGTTCAATGATCTCTAATTACGCTCAATATAAAAACCAATGTACGAGTAGTTTATCGCTGAATTTCATACTGCGTTCTTGGTGATTTTAGTTTCACCGGTCAGTATATGTTTAAGCCGCGCTCCACGAAAATGATGGCATAACGAAGCTTCACTTATTACACATGTACAATAAAATCAACACATATTTTTAATTTATTAATAACTATGTGCTTACCTACGATTTCTTAAGCGTAAAATAGCTAAATGGTCCTGTCATCCCCTATTGTAGTAAAAAGAACGTTGGAATGAAGCTTTTGGAAGTAGTCCATGTTTGAAATCTGATCTTTAACTACATATATGAATATTTTTCATTCAAATCGGTCCAGCGGTAGAGTAACAGCTAGACAAACACACTTTTGCACTTGTAATATTAGTAAGAATATGGAAAACAGCAAGTGCCTGACGCCATTTTCAAATATGCGTTACTAAAATAAATATAAAAATCGTGATTAAATGTCTATAATTGTAATATATAAATTATATTTAAAGCTGGAAACATACTCGTACTATCGGACACGGCTGACGAAAAATTTTGATAGTCGCGACTTACAGGGTGTATAGATAATGAAATGAAAGTACCTACACTGAGCCCTGCAAACTATTTAACGTAAGTCGCGGTCGTGACCTTTGTCGTTCGGATGTCCGTAAGATATCTGGCGCGCTGGATGTGTAAGTCAACCGAAAGCTTTCGCGGACGGTAAGTCACGTCGAATAATATGTTTCCAGCTTGACTCATCAACTACCTTTCGAAAAAGGAATCATCAAAACATTTCGTTATTGGCTGAGTGATCGCGTAAAAAAGTTACAAAAATCATGCGAATTGCTAACCTCCTCCTTTTTGGAGTCGAAAAACTAGCTGCGATGAATTGCGTGGTTAACCGGTGGCTTTTTGGACCCTCTCATGTTAATTTTTCAAGTTTCATTATTTTTTCTTCTCTTTTGGACAAATTTAGTAAGTAGTAATAACTAGAGTGCTGTGCAGTAAATCGCTGGATTGGTATCCCGCCCTCATATCCACCACGACTTGCAGGTTATTCCTGTCGAGTCATTCTTGCTGCTGAATCTGACTACACAAGTGAGATGATCGATTAGCCTAAATCACTAGATTATTCCACAAGCAGGCGATGGGGTCGACTCATCCTTATGCTAAATTCTGCAATTAAAATATTTGCACACCACAAGTTGGTAGAATATGTTGGAACGCCTAAATAAATTTGTAACATCTTTGTAACACTCATAGTCCGCCAATGAATATTTTTTCTTTCTTTTTTTTCTAATAAACTAGCCATATCGTACCCAAACTACATATTCGATACACAATTTAGAGTCACCGCGATGAGAAAAATATTAAAAAGACCGTCCACATCTTTGATAGACTGTATTTTTGTGTATATGTTTATGTTTAACTATAAATATAATAACGTGATGGTTGCTCGTATACACGGTAATCGCATACGTAGTTAAGACGCCGGCAGCGTCGGCATCAGATTTTTTATTATTATTATTTTCTAGTATAAAAGACGGTTGCTAATGGGGTTAGGAGATCTATGCCACATGTTATGTCGAATTCTATGAAACATCAATTTAAAAAAATCAGTTTTTTTTTTCATTGCATTTATACATTTATACTTACTAAATTAATTATTATCTATTTTTGTATGCCATTATATTTTTCTTTGTGGTAAAGAGACAAAACGCGATATAAATAATCACACGTCAATCCATTCACTTTAATCTCGTAAGTGTAAAAAAGTGGCATGGACCAACTATGTC
>NJDC01009496.1:20988-35919 GCA_002245475.1 Calephelis virginiensis
AAATGACGTCATTTGTGTTTGCTATCTCTATCGTATTTCTGTTGGTCACTGGAGATAGCAAATATAAAACACGTCATTTGACAGCGATTTGATGTACACTCATCCATTTTAAGTTGGTAACTGAGTTACATAATCCCCTGATTAGTGATGGGAACGAAAAACTGTATGGCAGTAAAAAATACCTATCCTAAATTTTGACCCGGCTACTATTACACACAATGAGAATTAGATAAACCGACTATAAAAATTCTCGTTCCGAGTTGTGTATCCTGTCTACAATACATAGCAATTATTGTTTTTAAATAACAATTTGTGTACAAATTTAGTATTATTACTACTTTAATACCTGTATTTGCTACAAAGGTCTGGCCAAAGATGAATTCCCTGGGACGCGAGGCTATTGTGCCTGCTTATTTTAATTATCACTTTTTCAAATAAAAATCAGTAAAAAAATGAATAACATAGGCCATACAAGACGTAGAACTGTACGCATCGAGTATCGACATTGGTATAACCAGCGATTAATAAGTATTTTCTTTGCTTTAACATACCCACCACGGGGTCGTCGAAATCGCGGCTAGGCTAGATCTGGGGAAAAAAATGATCGGAATATCTTTTTCCGTACATAACAATAATTACAAAAGAACTTAAAAGTAAAATAATAAATAAAGTAAGTATATCCGAACAAATTTCACAAACTCATATGCATGTGTTTTGAGATTCAGTCTTAAGATACCAATACATAAAACACCTAAATAGAAATCAGAATTAATTTAATGAATATACCCAGACCTAGATATACAGACACCTAGATGTTCAACACAAACGTCTGCCCCGGTCGGGAATCGAACTCGAGTATCGCAGTTGGTCAGTGGACTCCCTAGACTGGCCTTTCCCAAAGTGGGCGATAACGCCCCCTAGTGGGCGCTGGAAGCGTAGAGGGGGGCGGTATAAATTTTGAAGAAAATGTTTTTTAAACACCAGGCGAAACAAATATATTATTGAGGTTATTGACAAGAAAAAAACGAGGTGGAGACGCTTCAAACAACTGACTTTCAAAATGGGCGTTACATGAAATAAGTTTGGGAACCTCTGCCTTAGACCAAGGAGACGGTCGAAGATAATACAAAAGTACGAAGGTTGACCTTATCTCTACTTCAAAAGATTTTTTCGAGCCAACAGTAAATTAAATTAAATTGACCTAAGCTTATTTTAACTATTATAGTTTTGAAAAATCAAGAGAGTCTCAGAGATGAGATAGAACTTGTTTATTCTAGTCCGTTTAAAAAATAAGACGTCTTACTATTAGTACTTTTTTATCCGATCTGCAGACATATGACAACTTGAAACCTGACCGACGTGTTTTCTTTAAAAGAGGGGAATTGTTAAGGTGGTTACACATTAGGGTTCTCTTTAAAATTACTTTTTCGTGTTTTTGAACAATTTCCACAAACTAGTTTTTAAAAACAAAAATTTAATGTGGATGAAAAAATCATTAGAAAACTCACTTCCGACGCTCTTATCCAACTGAATTACAATGTAAACTATCGGCGTATCAAAAAAATTAAAGATTTTTTCTAAAACATTGAACCTTGACTATGATGGTTATCTAGTAGCTTCTTAGCTTTGTAAGACAAGTTCACAATCCTCAAACTCCAAGGATGCAGATTCAAATCTACATTTTTTCATTTTTAAAAAATTGTGGATATTTATTTAGTTTCAATGTTATATGAAGGCATTACTGGCCTATTGCAGATGAATTTCAAAGATATACACGTCGCCTATAGATTCAATAAATGTTAATGGTGTCTTATATTTTAATTTAGAGACTAAATCTTAAGCCTCTTTTGGAGATCGATTGGAGGGGTTGCGGCTCGTCGCTCAGCGTTGGGCGCCGGGCGGAAAGAAGCTCTTCGTCGCCGAGACCGGAGGCGACGGTGTAGTAGGAATATTGTTCCGTATGTTGTTGCTTATCGTGTTGGGATCATCGGGATTCTATAGTATGAGACGGGACATTCGGCCCAGTTGTTGCACAGTTCTACCTCTAATTAGCTGCAACAACAGAATTATCCAATAACTGAAATTAATACCCTTGCAACTATTATAGGCGAAAAAGCGTAGTTGTTTGTCCTGTCATGTAATTTTTTAATGTGGAGATAGTGAGGGTTATGGGATTAACGCAACAACTATACGTTAGCAATCAGGTGACATCGCAGGCAATATCTATTATTACCATACTTCTGAGTCTGAATTTTTATTGAATTTTAATGACATTTTCGTATCCTGCTAGTGTCATGTATTACCTCATAAAACACATAATGTTTTGCATATTTAGGGGCTAGGTCAATCCTGTTTTACTCAAATTCCATTCTACTAGTCAAATTACAAACTCTGATTTTTCTGGTGGTCTACCACTCTAGTACTGTACTGAATCTTGCCCAGGTAGTGAGCCATCACTTTACTTTTTTCTGGCGCCATAATAACAATTTCATATTTCAGTCCGAAGAGTAGGGTATCCGATAGTCTTGCACATAGGCCTAACACCCCGGCTATAAGATAGAGACTATAATAACAAAGTGTCTATAAGCCACGGCTATATCTTACCATCAGGGGAGCTGCATTTATTCGCTGTCTTTTGCCATAAAAATAAAAAAATAAGTATCTTCACGCCCATATCCCCGACGTGATAGGCAGAGGCACAACCAGGGCACCCACGACTAGCCGAAGACACTAAGTCCCACAATGTGATAGGTGGAAAGTCTATCGTCAACCGGACAAGTATCCAAACCCGAGCAACTTTTTTTATTAGAAAACTGGAAAAACCAAATTTTCTTTTTGTTGCCCTACCCGGGATTCAAACCCGGGACCTTAAGCAGTCAAGTCCAACACCTGAACTAGACCACAGAGGCGACAATAAAAAATACTTTAATTAATACTTTAATTTAAGGCCATAAAATACTTTAATTTGTCCAGATATGTTTTTTCATTTATTCCGCAAACAGACTATCGCTATCGAATGCTTACGTTTCTAAGCTCTTAAAAGTCGAGTGAGCACACGCCTTAACTGCTTTTGTTGGTTTTGGTTTCTGGCGCCACCGTAGCCGTCATGTCGTATGTCGATCACCCCTGCCGTTTGCAACACGAATGTACGCAATAGGATTAATGAATTCAACACTATTGATTGGCGGTCATGTTACCTTGTCGCGATTTTATGGTACAGTGAGCCCCATGTATCGAATAAAGCTATCAGGTGCCAATAGTCTCAAGTAGTTAACGGGTTATGTATTCTTATCCATACGCTTTGATCGCCTCGTTGTTTAGCAAGAATATGGGCAAGGTACATCACAAGGGCTTTTGGCTGCACAATGCCTATTTTGTGCCTATAATACTCGTCATCGTGGCAGTTGTCTCATACCAACACTAAAGAAAATACGTTACGTACGTTTTAACCAACACCAGAGTCGCCTGCCTATTCGCTATTTGTATATACCTACATAACTTTATAGTATTACTAGCTGCCCGCCCTTTAATAATTTAATTTTGCGCCCGGAGATTTTAACTTTTTTATAACTCATTAGTTGTTAATTTTATTCTGAAAGTGTAAAGGGCAATTTTGATCTAAATTACACGCATAACGTATCTAACAGATTTATTTGATTAAGGGTTAATACTGTATTGTTAAAGATATGTTCTAAAGTAACCATTCATTTTACTGTTTTAAGTAAACGAAAAAACACTTATTGTGGGTTATTCTTTAAAAATAGACATATACCACCGCTTACTTTTTTGAGATCTATCGAAGAGGAAAAATCCCACCATACATTGTTTTGTTAAACCTAAAAAGGTTTTGGCAACGTTTTCGAGGAAAGCTCCCGATCGGCTTATTTTTTGCCGACATATTGAACTAATATCGTTGTAATTTCGTTGGTTTGTACAAAACATAAGCTTACTATACACTTAAACTTTCCTCAAGAATTGTTCTATCTATTGTCGACAACCGAATGAAAATCAGTTCAGTACTTTTCGAGTAGATCGGGAACAGACAGACAGACACGGCGGGGGACTTTGTTTTATAATATGTATTGATTGCTAATTAAGTGCATAAAGACTGCGAAAACCGGCTGCAACTATTTTGTTAGGTAGGTAACAGGTCGCAATTTACTAATTCGTTTTTCGAAAGATTACAAATGGTTCCAAAATTACCACCATATCAATTTTATGAATATCCTACAACTCGGTTTTAAAGAATTTTTTTTCTCAAAAAGAACATACTTTTATTCACTTATTAAGAGAAATTTTTAAACTATAAATATATATCTTATTCGATGCAAAGAGTTGACATGGTGCCTATCGGTATTATAAAAATATATGATAGTTGCGCATTATAATGTAAGTACAATTATTTTATTACAATATTATTCTAATTATTTAATTTATACAATAATGTATAACTCAAAAACCAATAGTCGGAACGTGATAAAACTAATATGAGACTATCTCGGAATCATGATCTATCTTTCTGAAAAGGAATCATCAGAATCGGTTGGCTATTGGCCGAGTAATTACGTAACAAATATACAAAATAACATACAGACAACATTTTCCCCCGTGTTGGTCCGGGCTCCTTTGTAGAATAGACCATCTGCCCTTCTTGCCAGGCAGCTCGTAAAAGGCAAGCATAGGCTCACCGTCACTAACACCGTGACATCTGATTAGGTGGTAGAGTTTAGCAGCGACTCGCCCGGATAGGTACCACCGCCTTACCTATTCCTGCCGCCATAACGTCATGACGTGTTCCGGTTCTGAGGGTAAGGTAGCCGGTAAACTTGCTTTTGCTCGAGGCCTAACATCCCGGCCTCAGGTTGGCAACACACCATTACCACCTTTGGTGTCTCTTGGCGGCGTGAATTTCTTAACATCAGGAAATCCGTCTGCTTGTTTGCCTTCCAATATCATAAAAAAAAGTCGAATTGAAAACCTCTTCCTTTTTTGGAGTCGGTAAAAAACAAAATTGCCTGCAAAACCTTGCGAATTATATTTTCATGATGCTAGAAAGATTGAAAAGACGTGACATTTATGTGTCGTTGACCCCACGCAGAATTTGGGACAACAGCTACAGGTGAACCCGCGAGGGCCAAGGTCTATTTTACGTCCTTGAGGTCTCGAGGGAGGGCATAACTACACAATTTATGTTCCGGACAACGTTTCCTTTTTAACCCTAACGACATGCGTTTCATGTCTCTGAGTACATTTGTACAGTCAATGTCTTAAATTAGCAAACTTTAGGTGTTGAC
This sequence comes from Calephelis virginiensis, assembly GCA_002245475.1. Taxonomy (NCBI): domain Eukaryota; kingdom Metazoa; phylum Arthropoda; class Insecta; order Lepidoptera; family Riodinidae; genus Calephelis; species Calephelis virginiensis. The sequence goes on from NJDC01009496.1 coordinate 26,283, forward strand.
CGGCTCAAAACGAGGAACTTCTTTATACGCTACCGCACTAAACCGCCGCGTATTACTTACCTTTTTAAGGTTTCGTAGTGGAAGGCCCAAAAACTTAACCACACACGCAGACACATTAGATACATCAAAAATATAACACCCCGTCCAGAGCTAAAAAGTGAAATCGGTTAGCATAAGACTTTGTTTAGTGCAATATAAACTTACTTCGCCTTATTAATATACACGGAGTAAAATACCCCAAGCTATTACTACTAGATGTAACTATTATAGTATAGATTACAATGTAATACAGACTATAATATCAACTTTATTTTACTCTTACATTAGTCCACGTTTATTAATAAGTTTTAGAAAAGTGTATTGTGGATAAGAACATATTATGCTATCTGAGACGGATATACAGGGTTACATCGAAAGCACCAGCCAAATTTTGAGAAACGGTTCGGAACCGATAAAACCTTTGATATATGAAATATATGCAATTAAAAAATCAATTTGCAATTTTTATCTGACGTAAAATACAATATGCATGGTTACAACGTAAACAAAGCATTAAACTGATACCCACCGATCGCCGTCGTATTCGCAAGATGGTGACGTCATGAAGGTATGGCGTAGCGTGACAGCAAGTGAAGCATTTTTGCGGACTATTTTAAATGAATGTGTATAAAAGTAATTTTACAATTTGACAATAATATTTAAAATGCATTGCCATTTAAGCCTATACCCCCTTACATGAAAATTTGGCAGGTCCTTTAAAGTTACTCTGTAAATATACAATAGAATTCCACCAAGTGCCGACAATGAAGAGTATAAATTCTTCCAAAGATAGATATATCACTCAGAGACACATTGGTTTCACCCGAGCAAAGTCTGGGCGGGTCGGTAATATACAAAACGGAATTGACGTCATTCGTCCTAAATTAGATACCTTACATAACAAAATCTCAATTTCTTTGTTCACAAAGCCTCAACAAATGTTATTCTTAGTTATGTAACTACTAAGTATTTTCAGGGCCTGGATACAAAGCGCATGTGGGAGGAAGTTCAAGGAGCCATAACTGAGGTGTTTATTAAAAAGGAGCACCATATAATTGAAGCTGTAAGTTTTTTAACGCTAGTGAAAGGCGGAAGCAAAGTAAGGAGACGGATTCAATCAGATTTCCTGATGGTCAGAAATACATGACAAAAAGTAGTAATTGTCCGTGCATTGCCAACCTAAAATAAGCAAGAGGTGTCAACCCTATTAACTGAGTGGAGGTCTTCGTTTCAACTAAATATTTTTATCATAATGATATGAGTGCAGTTTTTCTAGTTTCTAATTCTGTCGCACGGCTGGACCTTAGTCTTTTTATATGAACAGAAAGTTTTTTTTTTTTAATTAAGTTCTTGTGTTTGCTTATAACTCGAATGAAAATGAAATTTAGGTACATTTTTATAGTAAAGTCTTCAATATCCTCACGCCTATATCTCCGAAGAGGTAGACAAAGGCACAACCAGGGCACCTACGAATAGCCGACGACACTAAGTCCCATAATGTGATAGGTGGCAAGCCTAGCGCCAACCGGACATTTATCAGGAAATACGCATTTTCTACTTTTGTTTTTGTTGCCCGACCCGGGGAGCGAACCCGAGACCTCAAGTAGTCAAGTCCGACGCCAAACCGCTAGACCACAGAGGCGATTTCTCACATTTTTTCTTCTGCGACGCTCCTTAACACCTATGTGTCTGACTGTCTTTTGTATCTGATACTACATATTTCATCTCAATTCTCATCTAGTGCTAATTATTCCAGTTAAAAAATTATCCATCACCGGACAACTTCTTTGAAATGATGCGCTTTGATTTGGTAGTGGATGAGAATCTGAAAGTGTACCTCCTAGAGGCGAACATGTCTCCCAACCTGAGCAGCGCGCATTACCCTCCGAACCAACTACTCTACGAACAAGTGTTGTACAATTTATTTTTACTCACTGGAGTAGCGTCACACATGTCTTTGGATCAAAGGTAAGTCTTCAACATATTTATGGCTGAATAATTTGTAGATGTATCTCCTAGTAGCAAATGGATCAGATTGGGAGGCAGTAACCCAAGCAACAAACTTCACTACGAAGTGTTGAACAATTCTTTTTACTAATAGATACAAACAACTTTTTTAAATCTTGTTTTCCTGGTGCTTGTTGGTTTGACCACCTCTTTGGTCAAGGGACTATAAGCCTAATGTAATCGATGGTAACAACTGCGACTAACACCCAATAATAGGTCACTTACTTTGGGGCTACTTAGGTACTAGCTTACTCTGTGTTTAGATTCAATTTGTGTAGTTCAAGCTGTCAAGATATATTTGTTTGGTTTGTAGGGGTTGTGTTAGGACACACGCATTCCATTATACTCAATCACATTTTATGTTCTTATAAAGTAAGACAAAATAAATGTGTGGCTTTTAGAAGGACACGGCCATTTGTTGTACATACCTATGGTGTATGATAATAGCTTATTTGTCAATTCGGTGTTTGGGAATATTGCCAATATCTATTATTTCCAAACTTTGACTTAGTTTAAATTCTTTCTAATTGAAAAGAGCATACAAAAATCATTAGCACTCATCTAGCAGACTATGATCTAATGACTTATTATCTAGAGGAAAATATATTATTTCCGACTGACGAGTAATGCTTATTACCCAGCCCTCAGCCTCTTCAAGGGGACAAGAATATGGAAATTAATGACGATTTTGCTTAGAAATTGAATGTCGCCCTGATGCCTAAATCAATATGGTGATATTTAGTTTAAAGCATATAATTCTCAGAGCTTCAGTTAATAATTTTAAATTTTAGCTAATAACTTAAAAAAATAATTATTAATTATCAATTCCAGTTCCGATACTCGGTCAAAAAGTATGATTTCTTCAAACAAAAACATAGCTGTTTGGAGTCACGAATGCAGCACCACATGCAAAGACTACTGTGACGTCGCTTTCATCTGTCAGATTTGTAAGCCGTGCCTCAACAGCCAGTTTAAGAATAACCTGCTAAACGCTTACAGGGAGCATTTGCATAGTGGAGATTTTAGGAGATTATTCCCACCAACTATGGTTAGTATACAAGCGTACGTATTTTTATGCTTTGTCTAGTTATAACGCCTTCTTTGAAGGCTCTATAGTTTCTATAGTTCACATAATTAACTACATATAGTTAAAATATATCATATAGTTAATGGGTGCAGAATGAATCATTATAATTTCTTGAGTACTCCTGTGATGTATCTTTCCTACCAAGTTTAGTTACTAAAGCACTGGCCTAATTTTTGTGCTTTCTCGACTAAACTCTTATCATCATATGGTTTCATTTTTTTTCGCACTAACATTATATGAAAACAGTTCTGAGATGTCTTTCTATTCTCATTTTTGAATCAATAGATTTCTACAAATTTGAAGGAAAGATTAAAAATTTCGCCCCAGATAAGAATTTGAACCCTACCCTTACGTCTGAAGCCGACGAATGCTCTAACCCTTTAAGCTACTGAGGATTTTTAAATCCTGTAGCGCATTTATTTAATTACTTTCTTTACCGTTTACGAGGGAAGTTATGGCCTATAGATACACAGCTCCCAGTAGCTACTCAATAAGTGTATCGTTACAGATGAAATGACCTTAACTTTCGTTTCTCTCAAGATACGGGTATTTTTATTTTAGCACTTCCCCTTGGGATAAATTTCTACAAGTTTCAAAGAAGATACTTCCCCTATTGCTTTATTACGGAAAGAAACTTCTTTGCATAGGGGTTTGTTGTCACTGAACATGGTAATGCCATTGTCTCCCTTCCCTTTTGCTACTTTTCATTGCAGGTTATAAGACAAATTAAAACACGTATTATGTCCGGTTCCTATATTCCCGAAACGAGTCGTTTTGATAATGAATGACAGTTTTTTGTACGAATAGTAAGAAATATAACTACGGTCGCTCACTTTCTGTAGTTAACTCGGAACTTTTTTTGTAAAATTATGGGTAACGCTTCATTACTTTTGGAAAAACTACGAGTGGTTAAACTTATGGATTACGATTCGTTGATTATAAGAATCGGGCGTTAGCGTGGGCCTTTCCTTGATTCCTTATACTTTTTGAAGAAACTTTCCCTAGGTCCTTACCAAAGTAAGTTAATGCACAAGTTGTTTTATAATATTAGAAGCAAATGTTTGTAACACAAGGTTACAAAGTTAAGCTTCTTAAATGGGGAAAGTTTGCTGTAGGAAAGTAGGGCAACTCTCCAGACCGAAAAACGACAAAAGCGGGCACTGAAGTTAAAGTATTTTTAAGAAAATTTCCTTAATATATGCTCTTATATAGATATTACCAAATCCGAAAGATAGGTAGCTAAATATGATTCGTAAGTGGACCTTCATAAATTTCATAAAAATCAAATCAGTGTTTGTAAAATCACTAGCATTAGGTATTAGGTATGACTGAAAACACACCAGTCAGGTCATGACAAAATTTACATCAGACCAACTCGGAATCACGACCTACCTTTGCAAGTAATAACAATCAGAATCGGTTTCTTTATTTGCCGACTAGTCAAATATACAAACTGACAGCCTCCTTCTTTTTCGAGCCGGTTAAAAAAATGTCAACCATGACAGGTCAACTATTTCCCATATTGAGATTTTCATCGGAAGTTATAAGAATTTAAGTGAATAACAAAACTTAATTTTGTATACAATTTAAAAAAATATTTAAATATCAAAATAAAATACGACTTACACCTCGAATAGGTTGCTGCTGAAGATGTACAATATTTATATTGGAATAAGCTGGTCGAAACCCACATTAAACACTCACGTTTAAGTAGAGTTTAAGTTATATTCACAAAATAGGTTAATCTAAACACCATCAGTACATGTTCGGAATAATAAACTGCGCCTGTTGCAATTTTCTTCTAACACACGCATATCAATTTATTTTGCGCGAAAGTGAAACTGGTATTTAAAATTTTGTCACGAGTTACATGGGGCAACTAGAATCAAAAGATTTTGTGGAAATCGTGATCTAAAAACAATTTACATTTTAAATTTAAACAACTTTGGCGTTATATTCTAAAATTAAACGCTGCGTGGGCTACACCATGATTACTTGAATTTCTTAAAAAACTTTTGTACTTGGAATTTTTGTGGAATTTTAAAAACCTGTCACGTATTCTCGGGTTTTTTTTTAGAATTATAAGAATTTGTTTTAGAAATGCGAGTTGCAGTTGATTATAAGCAGTTTGAAGCCTCAAATACGTTTAGTACATCATCGCTTTAATTGCTGTCACTGAAATAAAAGTCATTCCGATTTTATCAATTAACTTGATATTTAGCATCCCTACTCCAAGTTTGACATTTTTCCTATCATTGGTGTCAACCGACTTGTACGCTTTTAAATCCCTTCAAAAATATCACATGAAAATAATAACCATTTTTCCACAAAATTTTGCGAAAAATACTGAAACATAGCAAACAGTTTTTTGTTAAATTACTCCCCGGACAGGTTGTCATCAACCGTTTTATGTTCGATTTGGTTTGTGGTTGAATTGGATAGGATGCTCATTGGCATTGAACATTTGTACCTACAGTGCAACCTGGTAAATTGAGATCTCAAGAGCCAAGGATTTAGTACCTTTTAAAGATGTTTTCATTTATTCAATTTTCCAATTTCCAATTCCAATTTTCCGTCACTATGCACCCGATACTCTCTGCCTTGCTTGCAGGTTGATTCGGAATTATGATATGTAACATGACCTGCACATTCAAATGATTTTCTACACTGCGGATTTTAAGTTATTTGTTCACTTTATACTGAGTATTGACATGTCTGTAACTTCTAAACTACAAAACTTAGGACCTGGAAAAAAAACAACAATCTATAAAGTAGGTACACACTACAAAAAAGAATGAATAAAATAGGATTACTTACATGTTAATAAATTATAGACTAATTTACATTTTAACTCTTAAAATCTTTCTGCTAACATAAAGTACCCGTCAAATTTCGTAAAACTGGATTCAGCAGATTCGGCGAAAATCACGGTCATGATATAGACAGCTAGACAGACAGTTTCCGATTTTTAGTCGCATGCACTAATTTTTTTATCATTTGCAACTATTATTTCTATTATATTTTAATGGCAAAAAACAGCGAACAAGTGCGCCGCTTCCCTGATGGTAAGAGACAATCGCAGCCTATAAACACCATAAATATTGTAGGTGCGTCGCTGTTCTATGGCCAGGGTGTTAAACCCATTGTGCAAGTCTACCGACCTATGCCTGTGCTCGCCTTTTACGAGCTACCTGGCAGGAAGGCAGATGGTCTGCAAAGGAGCCCAGACCAACACGGCGGAAAAGTTGTATCTGCAACAATTCTAAACATATTAATGTATTATGTAAACTTTTTATTTTGTTATAGTTATTGTTATCATCGTCGGGGAGGGTGACCTTCTTATAATGGCTACGGCCGTATGATAGACGGCTAACGTACTAAGAAATCAGTACCTACTCATAGATTCACAGCGTAAGGATGTCGATTTCCAGCATAATGTGAAAAAAGGAGGGAAAAAAGATTACTTCACAGTATCGATGCAAAACGTTAATCTAATATATTCAATGTAAATATGTCGGAAAATGTATATATGTCGGAAGGTCATGAGCTAGTATACCTATTTTCTAATATCTGTGGTCATGAGTGTCGTCGGTGCAACGTGTGGCGCATCCGCTTGGAACGTCGGAAAATCATTAATAAAGTACAGTTGTGATATTGTGGTCATTAGTACATTTGGCGCCACAGGTGCATCGGAATTCTCGTAGCTTGTTTCTTATTGGTCTGTTGTCGGGAAGTCATGGTTAAAGTTGTCTCATTAGCACAACAGCAAGTAACTCGTTTCTTATTGGTCCGTTCACCGCGGCCACGTGTATATAAACCCTAGCGTCGCCATATTACGGCAGACATGCTTTGTGCACGTCTCTCAGTGTTTGGACCACTGTCTAGTACGGAGATCGCCACTGGTAATAGTCTCTCCTTGTCATAGGTTGACAAAGAGACACTTCTAGGTCGCAATTGTTAATTCAATTGCGATCTTGGGGCCCAGTATGTAGGTCGTCCGGAGGGTGCATTAGTCGGACGGCACTCACGTTAAGAGGGGCGAGGTGGAGCCCCTCTTTCCCCTTCGGGGGTTTGGCGTTTGCGTAAGCACGAACACCGTGACGTGTTTATATAGTGTTGTCATAGTAGCAGGCTTTCTCCAATATTTATGATGGTTTGTTTAGTAACAAATGGGTGTACGCTATAGTTGTTTGTGCGTGATTGTGGTTATGTTTGTAAACAGTGTAGTGAGTAATTACGTAGCTTCTCTATTGTTTATTATTATGATGAGGTTTACGATGTGGACTAGATCAGGTGTTACGGCTTTGTTTTGATATTTCTGAATTATTTACTAACTACCCTCAAGTGGTGAGCTCTTGACCTACTAGTCCCGTGGTTCCCGTTCGGCCCACGTATGTGTGATATATCTTCCAACATATATATGTGTGTGTGTCTGTGTGTACACTCCTTTTTTACATTTACGGCCAATAGTAATAACCTGTCTGAGATAAGTGATACTTTAGATCAGTTATCAGATAACTGTTGTTATTTTTTTAAAGATTAACAAAAATAACTTATCAACACAGCTTTAGAAGGCCTATCTTTATCTGTGGATAGGTGATTTATATTGGCCGTTAATAATTTAGCGCAATAAAACTAAAAAAAACGATTTCATTGGAAACCACGTCGCGATTTGATAATTCTTTTTCTAAAAGATAGCCAATTATTCTGAAATGGTCCCGCATAAATTTATGCACTATTAAGTATAACACAAAAACCAGTAGTTGGATCATGATAAAACTAATATGGGACCACCTCGGAATCATGAACTATCTTTCTAAAACGAACCATCAAAATCGGTTTGCTACTGGCCGAGAAATCACGTAAAAAACATGAAAAAAATAAAAAACAACATACGAACCTATTTCTTTTTTTGGACTCGGTTTAAAATACATGTGAGAGAGATCAAAATATATAGTAAATACGAGGGTCGATCCAAAAGTTCGTGGCCTAACCTACATGAAGCTATTACATCTTTTTAAATGTGTTAATATGACATCTTATAAATCTCTGGTCAGCGGCTCCACAGTACCAGCTCCTTCCGTTTGACCGCATTCAATGTAGAGCAATTCGAATTGTCAATGACCGGGCAATTACCAATCGGCTTGATTCCATTGCGCTGCGTAGAAATGTTGGGTCTCTCAATGTTGTTTACCGCATCTATCATGGGGAATGTTCTGAGAAGTTGTTTGGTTTAATTCCAGCCGCTGATTTCCACCTTAGGACATCGCGACAGAGTTTAAAGTATCATGCCCATCATCTTGATGCGTGGCGATTTACAACTGTGCGATTCCGAAGGCATTTTTTTACCTCGCACAACACCTTTGTGAAATCAGTTACCGAGGGCGGTATTCCCAAACAATTATGACTTAGGGACCTTCAAGAAAAGAGCATACTCATTCCTTAAAGGTCGGCAACGCATCTGTGATACTCCTGGTGTTGCGGATGTCCGTGGGCGGTGGTGATCACTCTCCATCAGGTGACCCACTTGCTCGTTTGCCTCCTCTTGTATAAAAAAAAAGTAAAACCTCAGAAAGGCGATACCGCGTACACTGATGGCCATCATAAACGTTAAGGGAGAGCAGGATGATGGTAGGTTTGTCGAGGCTCTGTAGGAATACACAACGTTGGACGCGTTTAAGGAGAATGTTTCTGTTGCATTTAAGAAGAGGAGGTACGAGGGGTCGGGCTAGCACAATTATTGTGAGGTGTCAGCCTGCGGCCAGGGACGTTATAATCGGGAGAGAGGGAATCTATCTGCACTGGGAACGTTACCTGGTCCGCGATTACATTGACATGTGATGCTGCCTGAAATGTCATCTATTTAGGCATATCGAAGAGTTCTTCTCGGTCAAAGAGCAGAAGTGCGATTGCTTTGCGGAGATAGGACACACTGCGGCTACATACAAAAGCGTGGTGACCAAGGTGTGCTACCTGTCACAACTTCAAGAGCCCCAATGAGCATCGGACAGCATCGGTGGATTGCCCGCCACGAAAATAATGCTGAGGAAAGGGTGGTGTAAAGCACAAATTATGGATTTTGAAATCTATAACCGTCCGGGTTGAGTGACCCTTGGGAAGTTGAACCTACAGGGTTCCATGATAGCGACCAGTGAGACTGCACAGATAGCCATGCATTGTCGAATTGATGTTCTACTTATCCAGGAACAATACCAAGACGGTGCTGACTATATCATCTAGTACAGTGGTTCCCAAACTTATTTTGTCTACTGCCCACTTTGAGAATTAATATTTTTTTAGCGCCCCCCTTTTTTCACCTATTTAAAAACCACCATAACTTCAAATTAGTTTAATTAATTATTGTGACTATATATGTATATAATGTATAGTAACGGAGAATTCTTAACGAAACTTTTACTATAACTCGCAACTTAAAACCTGAGCGCAGTAGGTAACATACAACGGCGCTTAGGTCTCAAGTTAACTCTTACGGGTTCCACCTGC
>NJDC01009496.1:40379-52799 GCA_002245475.1 Calephelis virginiensis
ATAAGTTCTTCTTTCTTTATTTCTTTAGGTTTTGGCATTCACGTTAGTATTTAGCCATTAGTCAAGTAGTAATTTGCATCAAAATTTATATCAATTTAAATTTATTTTAATAGTCATCTTTCATAAGTCGTCAGTAAGTCATGTCAGACTCTTGGGTAAAACGGTGGCCTTTTTACACAAGCTCATGTAATGAGTTTAATATATTTCTTCATGTTCATGTTCTAATTTCTTCATGATTATTTCATTTGTGCACTTTCACTGAACAAAATTGTACAAAATGCCGCCAAAATTGTCTAATTTCACTCAATATTAACACGAAATTCAATAATTATGAAAAAACTTCGACCATCTTTTCTCTCGATGGCGCCAAAACTCAAGTACATAAGTTAAAAATGAAAAATCTTGAAAAAACCGGCCAGTGCGAGTCGGACTCGCGCATGAAGGGTTCCGTACTATCACGTATCTATTACAAATTACGTTTGTTGTATGGGAGTCCCCCTTTAATATTTACTTTATTGTTATTTAATTATTTATTTAAAAAAGTAATATACAAGTAAATATTCTGTGAAAATTTGAAGCGTCTACCTGTTACCGTTTTTAATATTGAGCAAAAAAATATGAAATAAAACACGTTTGTTGTATGGGAGCCCTTAATATTTTTTTTGATGTGAAACATCTATAGGCGCACGTAAAACAGATTTCAGTCGTCAAGTTATATGATGATATATATCTATACTAATACTAGCTGACCCGGCAGACGTTGTTCTGCTATATTTTTAATGTGATTTTAGTAAAAAAAAATAGGGTGAGTCACCCTCATCACTTAGGGGTATGAAAAATAGATGTTGGCCGATTCTCAGACCTATTCAATAAGCTTCCAAATTTCATGAACATCGGTCAAGCCGTTTTGAAGGAGTACGGGAACGAACATTGAGACAAGAGAGATTATAAAGAGGAAAGGTTTGATTTTTTGTTTGTTTGTTTGTTCGAAAATAATAGGCTCCGAAACTACTGGACCGATTTCAAAAGTTCTTTCACCTCTAGAATGCTACATTATCCCTGAGTGACATAGGCTATATTTGTAACTAGAAAAAAATAGGGATCCCTACATAAAATTCAAAAATGCAACACAATGTGTAAAAAATTAGCAATAAAATGTCTGTCCCCGCTTGCGCTACGAAAACCATTGACAATGGCAGTATAAGATGTTCTACAATACTAAAGAACAAATTAATATCTACAAAAAAGTTCGCGACACTATACATCTAACTATTACAGTTACGGCAATATAACTTTTATACATTTTAAAAGTTATTAAAAATAGTGGTAGGTAATATTCGGAACATTTTATCTATACCTTCTTATTTATCCTAATCTAAATAAATCATTTCATATATAAGACTGTTTCAATACCTTAAGATTACTTTTTGAATTATTCAAATCGAAAAGTCCATTCAAAAGATATTACAAAATTAAAAATGTGATTCTTAACAAAATACCTACCTACGCTAGAAAATTATAAATCGCGCGCATAGTGCACGACGGCCGACGACACCACGTGAGTTTGTATCATACTAGCGACTTGACATGACTTTCGTAGAATAATAGAATTAATCGGATAATGTAATCTATACTAATAATAAAGAGAAAGATTTTATTGTTTGTTGTTCGGTAAATTCTTATTCCATTCGAAACCCGTACTAACGCTAATAACAATATGATTTTACCTCGGTGACATGCTTCATTCCTACGAGAAAACCGGTAATAGGACAACGGGAGTAGGGGAGAATTACTTTTTCGTGTTGAGATATGTGGCACTGCTGTCGGTATGTCAACTACTAAACGGCTTCACCGATGGGGTTGAAATTTTGTAAGTTTATTTGCACTGTTTTTTTAGAAACGTATTAGGTATGCAGAGCAAATATTTTTTTCTATAGACGTACATAAAAATTAATCGCCGTAATGTAGTTCACTACGAGCATACTCAGAACATTTGACAGGATAGATACACCAATTCTTATAAGAAGGAAAGATTTGATTGCTGGTTTGTTTGTATTGAATGGTATTGAAAATTCTTTTACGATTGAAAGCGAATACTGTCCCTGATGAACATAGGCTACTTATTAAAGCAGGACTATGCTTCATTCCCATGGAATAACGGGTAATAGGACACCGGGTCGTAAAAATTATCCTTCCGTACTTACCTATTTTACATACCTAACTTCTAAACGGTTAAACAGATTTTGAAATTTTAAATGGTTATTTCGATAGTTTCCTCTATGGTTTAAAAATACAATTGGACCCGGTAGGTGGAGCTAGTTGGTATATCATCTACACTATAATGTTAAAGATGAAAGATTTGATTGTGTGTTTGCTTGTATTTAATAGGCTCCGAAACTACCGGACCGATTTGAAAAAACATTTTACTATTAGAAGCAATCATTATTGCTGATGCACATAGGGTGCCTTATTTCTATAAAAAATAGAAATTTGTCCACCCGAGCGAAGCCGGGACGGGCTGCTAGTATACAGTCTATATGCAGTAGTGTGTACGGTGTGGCGACGCGTCGCCATGCGCAATCGACTATGCGATTATCTCCTATCGTAATATTTTATTTTATCATTAAAAACAACAGATTGTGATAGGAACTAAATATGTTAGTTCCTATCACAACCTGTTATTTTTTGCATGATACTTTTACAAAATAATGTCGATGTTTCACATCTGCCAAGCGTCCCGTGACGGTTCACATTTTTTTTTCGTTTTTAGTACTTGTTGTTATAGCGACAACGAAAATACATCATTTGTGATAAATTCAGCTTCCTAGCTATCAAGGACACAGACAGATGGACAGACAGTGAAGGCTTAGTAACAGGGTCAGTTTTTACCCTTGGGGTACGGACTACGGAATCCTAAAAACGGTGGTTAATATAGTGGGTAACCCTCCGCATATTATATTAAACTTATATTTTTTACTTTAATAACCACTTTTTTTCCTACCCGTATAGTAACCCTCGTGCATAGATATATTTTTTACCTTAATAAGCACTGTTTTTTCCTAACCGACTCCAAAAAGAAGGAAGTTATCAATTCGTCGCTTTAAGTAAGAAATTACTGGGCTTAAAACAAATGTAGGTTGATGTTTCTGTTTTCGAAAGAGAGATAAAGATGATGATTCCCAGATTGTTCCATATAAGTTTGATAAAGATTTGAGTACCTAGTAGTTTTTCAATTAATATTTTAATAATGCATTTTTTTGTGAACTTTGACGACGTGCTACTGAAATTGTATTAACTGAACTGAACAGTACAAACGTGTATAGTCCTTGGCCTTGTAACTAGGTATTTTTTTCTAAAATCTCTTTACATGGATCCGGAATTAGAATAAAAGTCAGGAATCCTGGATTTTCACAATAGTGCATTAGCCTATCCTGGTTATGGTTTTCGAATGTAGGTAGGGTATAGGGGTATTGTTAGAATTGTCTCAAGACATACTACGAGTGACATTGGGTAGGTACCTACTTGAAAAATAAATTAAAACAGGTGAATTTTGGACGCCTTACAGATATATATCTTACTAAACCCATCGAATAGGACGCAGATAGGACATTGAAATCACAGAATAATTATTGGTTAAAAATATAATTTACGACCGGTTCCTATACTCAAGTTTATTATGAGTCTTTTGGCTTAAGAAAGGTTTTACCGATAAGTAAAAAATCTAACTACGGTCGTTCGTTATTTGTTGTTACCACGAAACATTTTGTGTAACTATGAGCAACGCTTCGTTAGTTTTAGGCAAACTACCAATCGTTACAAAAACGGATTACGGATCGTTGATTATAGGATCTAGGCTTGTCATTTATTCCACTAATGATAGTAGGTTCCATTCCAAAATTGTTATTTTAACAGACGGGTTTTATTTTCCTTTTATAGCAGGTATTGCTTGTTAAAGGATAAGTATTATTGTAAACTAAACAACAAAGAATTTCCGTAAGCTTTGTTAGCGATTTATCACACGAAAAGGGCGTCTAGAGCTCACAGAAAGTCGCTAAAATACCTACCTACCTAATGACCACACAGTCTACAAGGTCAATAGCAAACTAAAGGTTATTGACCTGATACATACCTACTTATAGTATTTGCTTCAAGTTTAAGAAATATTGCAGCGTAATCATTACTCATTGTAATTAGGATAGACGTACCAGACACAAAATGATAAGGCGTTTTCTCTCTAAGTTGAGACATATCAGAATAACATTAAAGTACCTACTTACCTATCTTAGATAAAATTCATATGTACCTACGTATACAATAAAACTGAAGGTTATTGGATTTTATTTGAATGCATTAAGATTTGGGAGTAGGTACGAGGAAAACTACACTAACTGTCTAGGTTAAGTAAGGTCACGCTACAGTCTAGCTCACGTCTAGCTGCATTATGAATATTTGTATGTTTCATTCTCACGTCAAAACTTATGACATTAATTTAATGATTTTTAATATAATAATAGATTATAGATTATATTTTGGATGACCTACTTTTTATTTCGATATCTCGACTGGTTCGTGGAGGAAAGTTTTACCTTTGTCCAGACTAAATGGCAAACAAAGGCCAGTCTTACATAAAGTATTTTATATAAAAATCTAGTGTTTGTATGTGATACACTACTCCGAAACCATCCGATTTTGTTGATTTTTTTATACTTATAAATTTGAGAGATACCTATGAGAATATGTAATATAAGTAGGTACAATTCATCTCGCTAGCAGCTGTTATACCTACCTAGGAGATACATGCAATATATATTCTTCGACCAGCCGACCTATACATAAACTTATTAACAACTAGCTGTTGCCCGCGTCTTCGTACACACGTTAAACATACTTTTCATGGTATGTTATCTCGTGGTAGGTATGGTTTGACCGCCTCATTAGTCGAGTGGCTAGCGTACACGCCTTACTATATTGACCTACCACGAGGCTCGGGTTCGATTCTCGACGGGGGCAGGCATTTGTGTGATGAACATTTAGATGTCTTCATTTTCGGGTCTGGGTGTTTATTAAATTTATTCTGGTATCTATTAAAGTATTTCTATGTACCTATTAGAATCGTTGACTACCACCCATAACACAAGCATAATATGCCTAATTTGCTTACTTTGAGGTTCGATTCAATTTGTGTAACTTGTCCGGGAATATTTATTTATGATTCTAAATGTTCATCCTCGGTATAAGTTACTACTACACAAAATTTGTCCAGTATTCATTCAATAGATTTTACATGAAAAATTAAGAGATAAACCAGCAAAAAATTTAATAACCCTCTTCTAGGGTTATACATCCTGTATAGTTGTACTTGTATACAATATACTTTTTGTTTGGCCTGAGACAATACAAATCAATAATCGTTTTTTAATCCCGACGGAAAAAAGAGGAACGATATAATACATACCTAGTCCATTTTTTTGGCGGGAAATTACAAGTAAATAATTTTATTTGGATTTAAGTAAGTAACGCCTTCTTCTATTAGAAATACTTGTCTGTGGCATAATACCTTAATTTTGAACAGATGAACGATACGGGCTTTTATTTGAAAGCTGACGTCCAGAGTATATAAATACTACGTATTAAGAGGCGGGACTTCCATAGATACATAGCAAACCCGAATTTGTAAAGTTTACTTGAAAAATTATAACCCGTATAATTTGAAAGTAAGTCTAAAGGCATTCAGATATAAGGCAACTAGTGTCATATGATTTGGGCGAATAATAGTCTGTTGGTAATAAAAAAACATAGCAAATTTTTTTTTTATTGTTTTATATGAAAGTTGCGTCAAACTGCTGACGTCATTGAAATGGTTTACTTACCTTTAAGTGTAAGATTTTTCGGTGGTTATTTTTTTTTTATTTTATTGTTAAAAATATGTTATGACTTATTTATAAACAGATGAATGAATTAGCTCAATCAACTTTGACTTCAACATTGGGTTTAACTTTGTCCAGACTAACATAACCAACTGCCATGAATAAGTAGGTACAATAACTAATTAATTTTTTCAGATACAAAATTCAAGTGTGGAAAATCAAATTAAGGATTTAAACAAAATGAATAAGTTGCAATATTTATGGTATCAAGGAAAATGCAACAAGGATATTACATGGTGTTCATAAACAACTGTATTAAGTAAATTATTTATTAAACAAAAATATTTCAATATGACAGATTTTACAATAAACAACACAAAAATATATTGTCTTATCACTGTACCATTGATTGTAATAACCCTAAAATATAACTCCCTAAATCTTCATCTTGGTTTGTCCATGATACGTATATGCTTTTGGTGTTATCATCATCCCCTTCTACTTTGATAAGAACAGATTCTACTGATATGTTACCATCAGACACAGTTATAGACCAACCTTGTAGTTTTTCAGCAAGCAAATTTTTTAACTTCTCAGCCGTTCTGACGGCTGGCCCTGGATCATCAAATCTGACAGTGCTTGTAAATCGAATGACGTGTCTGTTTATCCCTATTTCATCACAAACCTCATCAATATCTAAAAATGAAAGGCGATTATCTCGAACACAGAGAACCCCATGCACTACACGCCGTCGTTTTGGATCTGGGGGTTGAGCGTTGTATTTAACCGCTTCTGCTTTTAATAACCTTAAAGAGACATCTATGGGAATTTTTGTTGGTGTGTTAATTGTAACAGTTTCACCATTGGCAGGCATGAAACAAGTTATCTTAAATTCCTGTTCAATTTTTTCTTTCAGGAACTCCATTTTTTGAGCCTCGCCATGGACCAAAAGTACATTTTTTGGTTCACAGTATTGTATCAACTGCATAATGCCTTTTGCATCTGCATGAGCTGAGAAAGACATGTATTCCACTGCCATTTTAACTTCAACAACTTGTCGATTTTCAAATTCAACTTTCTTAGCCCCATTAAGGATTTTGTGACCAACAGTCCCCTGCACACAAAATCCAGGCATAATTAACATGTTTTGCTCATATGGAGCCCATTTTTTAAAAATATTCAATGAAAGCCCAGCATGTAACATTCCTGGAGTAGCAAATACAACCATGGCCCCAGGATTGTCAATATATGACTTATCAAAAGGTTTGATATGCTTGAAATCAAACATATTTCTTTGTACAAAAGTTTTCCTAATCTTTTGATTAGTCCAGGTAATAAACATTTTATAATAATTGTTAGCCTTCTCTGTTAAACCAAGTGCAAAGTATACAGGGTACTTTAAATTCATTCTCTCCCAATATGTTTCTAATAAAATACACAGTTCCTGAGCTCTTCCTAACGCAAAAACAGGTATTAAAACTTTACCACCTTTTTCTACACATTCATGTACTTTCTTGAGAAAATCTCTTTCACGACAACGTTTAGAATCTCTAATAGTTGTGGCATATGTAGACTCAGTGATTAAAAGGTCTGGTCTACATTTATCAATCCATGCAGCACCTAAATGCCTATCTGGTGTCATGTTGTAGTCACCTGTGTAAACAACTGACTGAGAGCCTACTCTTATCCAAAACATGGCAGCTCCTAAAACATGTCCAGCGTAATAAGCCTTAATCTCTAACTCATTGTCTACCATGACTGACTGGTGTAGTGTGACTGCTGTAACCTTTTTGATACAATCTTTAATCATCTGGGAAGTGAAAAAGTTAGATTCTCCTTTCCTTTCTACAGCAACTTTTCTCATGTCTTCTAACAAGATAGGAGCTATGGCTTTTGTTGGGTGAGTCATATATATGGGACCTGTGTAGCCAACCATTTCTGACATATAAGGTAAAGCGCCACAATGGTCGAGATGAAAATGTGAAATTATGACGCAATCTATTTGACTTGTTATAGGACCTTCTGGCACTATGTAAGAAAAATCTGGAAATCTTCTTTCATCATTATAACCCATGTGCATTCCACAGTCTAACATTATATTTTTTCCACCCATTGATAGCAAAATACAGCTACGTCCGACATCCTGGCCAGCACCTAACGGGGTTATCTTGATGTCAGGCATGTTTGTACAGTTTTCAACAATATTTCCACAATTTACATGTGATTTGATAACTTCACGGAACAAAATTTACATCCGAGATTATATTATCTCCTCGCAACGTCTAGTCGATTTGTAATCATTAACTCTATAACATAAACGTCTGTAATATGTTTTTATGTAACTTAAAATTTCAACTTGGTTGAAAGTTTTGCAGCCGACGTTAATTACCATTACAGATATTCGGTTTGCACAAAACACAATAAATAGGTAAATTTGTTCTCACTTCTCGACTTTACAAATCTTCGAAGTTCAAGTTGAGTGTTGCCAACAGCTAAACTGGCTTTCCACCAGATTCATCTTTTAAAACCACCAGAAAACCACTATCAAGAGTTATCACCTAGTTTTCCACTAAAATTTGTGCTACGTAAAATAGTAAAGTAAAAAGAGCTATTTCAAAGCAAGGTTTTAATTGAGTCAAGATTCTAGACTCCCTTTATATAATTCTGTGCTTATCCTAACTTTGTGGAAGTGGAAATGAAAAAGAAAAAAAAAGTGTGTGTGTACTTATATACACGCGTTAGAAGTTATACTTCTTCGGTATAATAAGATAAAAATCTTTATAAAAACTAAAATGTTATATAGCTAACTTCATCAGTCCGTTTTTCGTGACGGTGTGCGCGCACATCGTAAAAATTTACCTTCATCATTTTTTCTTAACGCGTCAAAAGAAGTGTAACTTCAATATCGATATTTTTTTAAACGATTCCTAGCTAGATCGATTTATCGCCCCCGAAACCCCCTGCTTACTAAATTTCGTGAAAATCATTGCAGCGGATTCCGAGATTCTAATTATATGTTTATATATATACAAGAATTGCTCATTTAAAGGTATAAGATAAATGTGGTCGAAATGAGAGCACAATGGAAGTTGTAAAGTTACGATCGCTGACTGCATTCACAATAGTGAGATCACAGAGAGAGAGAGAAAGAGAGGAATTAAAAGAAAAAGTTTGAGTAAAATGAGAAAGTACATGCTTACGGTTCTATCATGTGGAAAGAGTGGCAGATGAAAGATTGATAAAACAAATCTTTAAACAAGTCGAATATGGGTAGAAGTAGATCCCTTGGGAAACCTGTGTTGACATTCCATGATCGGATCGCTCCGGTACTACCCGACAATGGTGTCAAGAATCTCCGATACAGGCGTGTTTGAATTATGAAAAGACCAATGAATATGATATTTAGCCATGTCTAAGGGGATTGTTACATTTGGCATTCGATAATTTCTGCCTACCTCGTAATGGACTTGGTGCATGTGTATGTAAGTAATAAGACTTGATGAGTTGACGAGGCTAGGGTTTGTTTCTCGACTGGTGCAGACATTTGATTGAACATCTAAATGTATGTATTTCTGGATCTGGTTAGTTACATTTATTTTAGTATTCCTAATATTAATATTTTTTATAAAAAAATATGAACAATCCATAAATGATAATAGTAGATTAAGTTATCAGCAATGTTCAAAAATTAAAAAAAACCCATTAAGCCTTCTAAAGTACTACTTTTTAATTATAAAACTTCAACTTATAATCATTTCTTATAAACTGTTATCTATGTTAATAATAAAAAGGAAATATTTGATTATTTGTTTGTTTGTATTTAATAGGCTCCAAAACTACTGGACCGGTTTAAAAAATATATTTCTTTCACCATTAGAAGCCTAAATTATTCCAGATATACATGGGCTGTTTATAACTAGAAAAAATAGGGATTCCTACTGAAACTGCAATAATGTAATACAAGGTGCAAGAAAGTTAGCTTGTAAAATGTCTTTCATCGCATGCGTTGCGGAAACTATTAATGATAGCACAAGGAGATGGCCTACAATATTAAAGAACAAATTAATGTATACAAAATTGTTCGCGACACTATATACCTAATTATTATAGTTACAGCAATATAACTACTTTTATACATTTTAAGAGTTTATAAAAATAGTGACCATATTCGGACCATGTTATCCATACCATCATATTAATCCTTATCCAAATAAATAATCTTATGTTCAAGATTGTTTTTCAATGCCTTGAAATTACTTTGTGAATTATTCAAATAGATTAAAAAAAGATATTGATAAAAAAACATATTACAAAATTAAAAATATCATACGTAGTATACCTAAAGAGTAAAGATTTGATCCTTTGTTTGTTTGTATTGAATGGGCTCTGAGTTCCGACACTACTGGACTAATTTGAAAAATTATTTTACTATTAGAAGCTAACCCCTGATGAACATAGGCTACTTTTTACTGTAGCAAAATGTTCCACGCGACTAATAGTAAAAATATTCTTTAGTACTTTTCTATTTTATTTATTTTTGTATTGGTTTGGACAGTTTTCTAGATGATTTAAGAATACAATTGGACCCGATAGGTGGCGCTAACTTTAGTACGTCATCTATACAATCTATACTAATAATAAAAAAGAAAAATTTGATTGACTGTTTGTATTAGCTCCGGAACTAGCGGACTGATATTTTTAGTAGAACAAAGTAGAACGAGTTTACAAGTATCTGTGTCGAATATTAGTGTTCAGTGTCGACTAACCAAGTTTGTCGATAAATGAAACTCAATTTTACTAAACCACTAGAAAAATCCA
The DNA here is from genome assembly GCA_002245475.1 of Calephelis virginiensis. Lineage (NCBI taxonomy): Eukaryota > Metazoa > Arthropoda > Insecta > Lepidoptera > Riodinidae > Calephelis > Calephelis virginiensis. The sequence continues at coordinate 51,065 of NJDC01009496.1, forward strand.
CCAGCCACTAAAAGCAATATTTCGCCACAAATAGGGTATTGAAAACCACCAGTTTTAGTGGAAAATCCACTAACACTAAGTTTGCAACACTGAGTTCAACAAATAATGTCATGCTAGATTTTCTTCTACTTCTTCTTAAAACTTCAATAATACTGTCTGTCTGTCAATAATCTGTCAAGTGTCTACTGTCAGCATAGAAATAGGAATTTATAAAGAAAAAATGCAATAATGTTCTATTCGCTGGGTGCATGACCCCAGCGCCATCTAACGATACAACTTACGGTGGCTCTTTTGAGAAAATAAACATGTATTGGATGTCAAATAGTTATTGAAAAAATAAACTCAACTTGAAAAAAAAATCATTTTAATGTGAAATGTGATATATGACACAGAGTGAATATTATTTTTTTTCCGTGGGTCAGCTAAAAACAGTAGATAAGTAAAATAAATACAACAACTAAAACAAGTGCGGGTTTTTACAGGAAAAAATAATATTAATTCATCGGAATGATTATATTTTAATTGATAAGATGTTATACTTAATATTATTCGATATGTATAAATATTAATATTGTATAAAAAGCGAATATATATAAAAATGTTTTTTCTCTAAAAAAAGGTGGCATAACCACTTTTAATTCTTTTCCATCTGCATCGATAACTGTTTTAGTTTCCAGAAAACCTTTATCAGCCAAAACAATGTCGTCATCTTCTAGAAGGTCTAAGAAACCTGATTCAAATGTCATTTGAGCGTCAGATTTACGACCACCAGCTACTTTTGATTTCAAGCAAATAAATCCTCCTGGAGTAACACCTATGATAAACTTATAAAATGTACAATTACTATTCCTACTAGTATTTTTGCAATTGACTACACAACAACTTTGATGAGTGATGACCCATTTTATTTTATTTATTTAATTAAACTGACACACGTGTTATTGTTATGGTCATAGATAATAAAGAGCCACCCATAGTTTTGTATTATCCGCAGCGGGCGCTGACATCACTTTTGTGTCCCCCACTATGCCTTACACACCCAGCTAGTAGCAAATTTAGTTGTGTAAATACCGTTGGAATCGACATATAACTTAACAACAACTCTTTGTCTCTTTTAACAAATGTTGATACAGTGTACACCGAGAGAGATAACGATATTTTTGTCTATGCTCATTTTGGCGTCGATTTAAAGTGACGTCATGACAGTTCTCATGTTTGCCAAGAATCCATATTTAGTGTTCAATTTTAAAGTAAAGTTATACTAAAATTGACGGTCTTTTATTTTACGTTCCCAGAAAAGAATATTTGGACAAGATAAGAATGTATTGCCACTGAAAATATCAATCACAGTCTAGCTTAATAAGAATTCTTTCAAGTGTTCACTTAAAAGTAAAGAAAGTGGTTAAATGTAATTTGATTATTTTATTTTGTAATGATAATGAATCTTATAGTAAATAAATATAAAAAAGTTAACTTATATAAATAACTAGCTGACCCAGCAAATTTCATATCGCTTGACATTAATGCTTCGATAGTCGCGCATTCTGTCGGAACTAATGTGAAACATTTCAAAGTCAAAAAAAATAGTTGAAAAGAACATTTTCCAGGAGACCAAATTGTGAATCTAAGCCATTCTCGAATTCCCTTGAACACACACAAAAAGTTTAGTCGATACCCGCCCAGTCGTCTAGAAGGAATTCAGTGACAAACACACGAACACAAGAATTATGTATAT
>NJDC01009502.1:0-21704 GCA_002245475.1 Calephelis virginiensis
TCCTTTCAAGCCCTCCAAATGGAATACGTACTCGCCAGTGCCTCCACTTCTTAAACGGCCTCGTAACCGTCCCATCGCGTCTCCACCCAACCATTCAAGTCACCACACCTAATCACTTTTTCATTTCCTTCAACCATATCCAGACCATCCCTTACAGAATCTCAAAACTTTTCCAGGTCTTGAGTCGCCGACGAGTTGACCGGAGCATAGGTTACTACCACAAAAACTCGCGTGACTCCTAGTTTAATACGGACCCAGAGCAGTCTCGGACCAAACAAACCATACTCTTTCAGGCCTGAGACTAAGCGAGACGATGTAATGATACCTACCCCAGCGCTGGCGTGTTCGCTCTGTGATACACCAGACCAAAGAGCCAACCTGTCACCGGGGAGATCAAAAGCATCACTACCTTTACGCTTAGTCTCCGTTACATACAGTAAATCCAGGCATCTCTCATCCATTACATCAATCAATTCATTCATCTTCGCTTCCATTCCCCCTCTCACAATCCACGTGCCTATTTGACACTCTCCACTCCTCAATTCGCCTGTACGGGCCTGGCGTGATGGGTGGCGGCCCCCATCGCCGCATCTGCTGTACGCCTCCAGGGAACGCCCTAACCCGCTCTGCTCAGCCAATGACCCCCAATGAAGAGTGGTTCCAGAACGTGCTTTTGCCCAGTCTATGAGAGCCTTCTGTAATATTCATGAATAATGCCTCCTATCACTTGGTTCACATACAGAAACCACCTACCTACCCAAGCTAATAAAAAAGAAGAAATGGTAGCTTGGTTACAAGCAAAAGGCATTGATGCAAATATGCAGAGCTAATTAAATTAGTTAAAGAAAATAAAGCGGCAAATGTGCGATACGAAATCGTTGAACTGGCGCTGGAGTACGGTCATCGCGTTCTAAGAATTCCACCGTATCATTGCCAATACAACGCGATTGAGCTAATCTGGGCTCAAATAATAGGTTACGCCGCCCGTCATAATACTTCCCCGCCATTGAGCACGAAAAAGATGATGACCCTATTGAAAGAAGCCTGCGGGAAAGTCACAAGAGATGACTGGGCAAAGGTTGTTGAGAAGACTAAAAATCTGATTGTAGAACATTTTGATCGAGATATCCGAGTTGATCCTGTTATTGATAATAATATAATAATTATACATGTAGGCGAAGATGATAATGAAGACACCACCTCCTCAAGCGAATCGGAGTCTGATTAATATTCTGCACGCAAATTCAATTCAATGTACTTTATTGCATAGAATTACAGATTGTAACTTTGTAACAAAGAATAAATAAAACAATTTTATTATGTTATTATTACCATTTTTTGTTTACAATTATGTTGTGCCCATCACTAGTCGTGACTAACTGATAGATGTCAGGAACGCATTCTCGGAACGGCCGAACTTTAAATGTATTGTATAGGCTAGTCTTGGTCAAATCTTACCTTCCCTCTACCCAAAAGCAGTTGGTGACCTCGCACATGTCTTCGATGGCCATGTTTCTCACACACTGTCCAGTGTTAAAGTTCCACACCTGGGAGATACATAATCTTACTTTACAATATTAAGCTTTTTTTACCTAGGGCTTTCAAGTTTAAGCGATGTTTAAATCAAACAACTGAGAGAATTCAGGGAAACATAATTCAATAAATATCAAATAAAAATGCATGTGGTATTTATGATTACCAAATTTCATAAAATCAATCCCTAATTCTGTCGATATTTTTGCATCCCTATAATAAAATATCGACAATAGCCATCGTTGCTCTATATCCCTTTGATTACGCGATGTGAGCGCCACAACGCTGACACGTATCACGTAAGTACCAAAAAAATAAGAATTAGTAATATTCCTGAAGTCAATTGCGAAATACTTCCATTAGACTTTCAGACAATGAAACACCACAATTTCTCAAAATCAGTGAAAACTCTCCAGAATTTTCGTTCACGAAAAAAAAGACGACAATGTTGAAAATAGGACAGATACAAAATATCTTTAACGGAAAACACCGTTTAAACATTTTTAACTTGTGTCTTTTTGGGGCTAAACTGCACCAGATTCTGTCGTCTCCAATACGATTTTAAACACTAGTTGGTTCCGGCTCTCGAAGACGTGTTCCCTGAAAATATTAGACCCGTCGCAATATAACACTTTCTCTGTGTCATCGTTTCGATATACAATGAGCGTAACTGATTTGCATTATCTCATTAATAATAAGAAAAACACCCTTGGGAACACTTTGAACTTCAAGTAAAGAGTGTTGAAAACCTTAATACCCCGCTTTCTCAGAAAACTAGTGAACGAGATGCATAATTTTTAAGGGTTACAGTAGAAGCATAGCTTCGATAGGAGTTTGTCACTGCCAGGACACCCAACCAAAGACCTTTACTATGTCCAAACTAACAGCCAATGTTTGCTTTCAACGTGCTTTTGCTGTCAGCTGCTTGCATCCATCATAATGTGTGTGATTATGCATCCATCATAATGTGTGTCTGTCGATATTTAATAGCTGGTGTTCCTATAGGTACCTTAATAACTGTAAGTTATTAATTCATGGCTATGAGCCGATAGCTGGATGAATTAGAACAGTTACTTTTTTTAGCGATTGGGTGCAATAAAATGCTCTTTCTCATTTTAAAACCAACACTTTCTTTACATACAGCCCGTACGAGTTAACTGTGCACCTCGTGCTGTGATGTAATTTGTAATTCTTATTTTTCATTCATTTATCATTTTGTTTTTAGGTTGCCAAAAGATCGGTTTAATAATGGTAATAAAGGTATCACTTCTGAGCGTTTGGAGCGAATGCGGGCCGCTAAGCGGGGCAGCGAGATAGTGGTCATATTCCAGCGAGTGCACAAATGATTCGTACGAGTTGTAGACGTTACTTTACAATGAAATTACTACGTAAAACACTTAAGGTTTTTTTTTTGATGCTAAGAAATTTTAATGTCATGAAGTCGTTACCTTAAGCGTACCGTTCCTGGCGCCAGTAAGCAGCAACAGATGTCCCGGGTCGAAGCAAGCGGCAGTGATCTCCACTGGCACCAGCTCGCCGTGCAGCAGCCGCGTATGCGCGTCGCGGATCATCACGTTACGCTTACCTGTGGAAGCACAATTCTGTTACTTCAGGGACAGCGTGACTGCTGTCTACTTTTATCTCCCCGGTTACCTGGTCTTTGCTAGTATATATGACAGGAATCATCCGTAACATCTGCTGCATATATTTAAATTAAAATTAGCGTTATTATTATTAAAACCCTATAAAATATTCATTACTAAAAAGTATCTTCACGCCCATATCCCCGAAGAGGTAGGCAGGGGCACAAACAGGGCACCCACGACTAGCCGAAGATACTAAGTCCCACAATGTGATAGGTGGCAAGCCTAGCGCCAACCGGGCACAAATCCAATCCCGAGCAACATTTTTTTTAATTAGTAAATTGGAAAAAAACACATTTTCTTTTTGTTGCCCAACCCGGGATTCAAACCCGGGACCTCATGAAGTCAAGTCCAACACCTGGACCACTAGACCACAGAGGTTACTAAGTTAGAGGTTGTGGAGTTATAGTGTGTAGAGTAAAAAGTTTAGCTCTACACAGGAGTTTGTTTCGCCGTTTCTTTTCCTGACTGGCTAGGGTTGGAAACGGTGGTAGTGTATGGTAGATAGGGTAAAACTCGATCGTTATAATTTTTGATTAAATTAATAAGTGCTAGCCTAGTAGTAAATATATTTTAAGGACTTTATATGTAAAAATATATATTAATAACAAAAATAAAAACTACAATTTGTTTATAATTATAGCATGAGTTAAAAAGTGAAAACTATATTTAACTTATAAATATAATGTTACAAATAATAACTGAATTAGAATATATATAAAAATGTAACAAAATACTTGAAAAAAAATGCATAATAATGACACAGAAATTACAAAAAAACGTAAGTATAAGTTTTTTCCCCGTGTTGGTCCAAGCTCCTTTGCAGAATAGACCATCTGCCTTCCTGCTAGGTAGCTCGTAAAAGGTAAGCATAGGCTTACGGTCACTAAAACCGTGACATCTAACTAGGTGGTAGAGTTTCGCAGCGACTCACCCGGATTGGTACCACCGACTTACTTATACCTGCCGCCATAACGTCATGACGTGTTCCGGTATCGAGGGTAAGGTAGCCGGTAAACTTACTTTTGCTCGAGGCCTAACATCCCGGCCTCAGGTTGGCTACGCACCATTACCACCTTTGGCGTCTCTAGGTGGCGTGAATTTCTTACCATCAGGAAATCCGTCTGCTTGTTTGCCTTCCAATATCATAAAAAAAAGTAAAGACAAAGGTAAAGCAGAAGCTTCCCAAGAATAGGATGTCTTAAAAATTTAACAGGTATTAGTCCAAAAATGTTAGACCTCAATAAAATTTTATATGATAATAAAGAATTAGAACCTAAGATTATAGCAGATTTATTTAATGATCATTTCATTAAATAGGATGTTTAGGGGGTCATTGGCCAGAAGCGTGCACGTCGCGATCCCTGCCATTCTATTAAACTACAATTCTGGCCCGAAAAAGTACCGCAGAGCGGGTTAGGGCGTTCCCTGGAGGCGACGCGTACCGATCCGCCCTCGTCGGTACGAAAAGTGGCAGATGCGGCGATGGGGGCCGCCAGCCATCACGCCAGGCCCGTACAGGCGAACCGAGGAGTGGAGAGTGTCAAATAGGCACGTGGAATGTGAGAGGGGAATGGAAGCGAAGATGAATGAATTGATTGATGTAATGGACGAGAGATGCCTGGATTTACTGTGTGTAATGGAGACTAAGCGAAAAGCTAGTGATACTTTTGATCTCCCCGGTGGCAGGTTGGCTCTTTGGTCTGGTGTACCACAGAGCGATCACGCCAGCGCAGGGGTAGGTATCATCTTATCGTCTCGCTTAGCCTCAGGCCTGAAAGAGTTTGGTTTGATTGGTTCGAGACTGCTCTGGGTCCGTACTAAACTAGGAGTCACGCGAGTTTTTGTGGTAGCAACCTATGCTCCGGTCAACTCGTCGGCGACTCATGACCTGGAAAAGTTTTGGGATTCTCTAAGGGATGTTCTGGATATGGTTGAAGGAAATGAAAAAGTTTATGTGTGGTGACTTGAATGGTTGGGTGGGGACACGACGGGACGGTTACGAGGCCGTTCTTGGACCCTATAGTGATAAGAGAGTGAATGATGCTGGTAAGCATATTGTAGATTTATGTGTGGAAAGAAATCTTCTTGTGTCTAACACAATGTTTCAGCATAAGGACATACATACGTATACATGGAGAAGGAACGATCAAATGAGTTTGATAGATTTGATTTTGGTTGATAGTCGCCTTCGGAAGTGTTTAATGGACACGAGAGCCTTCAGAGGCCCAACTCTTAACACGGACCACTACTTGGTTATTAGCCGGTTTAGGGGTCTGTTAAAGAAGTGGAGGCACTGGCGAGTACGTATTCCATTTGGAGGGCTTGAAAGGATTAAGAGTGAAAAGTTGCAAGACCCGAGTGTAGGAAGTATGTATGAGAGTCAAGTCCAAGACAGGCTGAATAGTGTGTGCCTACCGGACTTAGACGTGGATGACTGTTGGAATGTTTTGAAAGATAGTATGGTTGATATTGCGAAAGAGGTATGTGGGACTGCAAAGATGCACAAGTCTATGAATGGTGACGCATGGTGGGATGAGGATGTAAAAGCCTCAGTTCAAAGAAAGAAGAAAGCTTGGCTAGACTATGTAGCATGTTTGCAGTCGAATGACAGTATGAAAGATTTGAAGAATGAAATGTACCGTTGTTGCAAGAATATCACCAAACACTTAGTGAAAGAGAAGCGTGAAAGGGAAAGTATGAAACTAGAAGAGAGGTAGGCTAACAACTTCGAGATGAACACCAAACTTTTTTGGAGGGAGGTGAAGAAGTCTCGGAGTTGTTCGTCTACCTTCAGAATGAATAGAATTAAGTCTAAGAGTGGTGATATTCTTACAAGCGCGCATGACGTGTTAAAATGGTGGAGTGAATTATTGGAGATATGTATGAATGTGCCTAAGATGCTGCCGCTGGTTCCGAGTACTCATATGACTCGGAAATAGCGGAGGCATCTGACGGCATTATGATGGAAGTTGCTGAATGGGTGATAAGAAGTATGAAATATGGTAAGGCTGCGGGAGTAGATATGGTTACAGCTGAGATGATCAAACTTGGTGGTCCTGCCGTCCGGGACTCTTTCTGGGTTCTTTGTAATAAATGTTGGAAGAGCGGCAGAGTACCCAAAGACTGGCGACTTGCGGTCATCATGCCCTTGTATAAAGGCAAGGGTTCACGTATGGACTGTGCTAGTTACAGGGCCATTAGTTTGATCAGTTTAACATCAAAAGTGTATGGAAAAATAGTTGAAAGGAGGATGCAAGGGATGTCCGATGGAATATTGTGGGAGGCTCAAGGCGGTTTCAGGTCTGGAAGAGGATGTACGGATCAAGTTTTTTCGCTCCGCAACATTGTAGAGAAGCATCTGACTGTTGGTCAGAAGGTTTTCTGCGGTTTTGTGGATCTCGAAAAAGCGTTTGATAGGGTTGTACGTAAGGAATTATGGGACATTTTGCCAGATTATGGGATAGACGGGTACCTGCTGCGTGCGGTGCAGTCAATGTATTTAGACTGCAAAGCATGCGTGCGGGTGGATGGCAACATATCGCCTTGGTTCGATGTTAATATTGGCGTCAAGCAGGGTTGTGTGTTGTCAGCGCGCTTGTTTATCTTATATTTGGACAAATGTCTTCAAATGTGGGAATGCGTATGGGTGACCAAGTGGTGAACTGCCTGCTTTATGCAGATGATGCTATACTTTTGGGCTCTACACCATTTGAGCTGCAAACACTGGTCACAGTTATGGAAGGAGATTGTAAAGAAAGGGGCTTACATTTGAATGCGATGAAAACCAAAATAATGGTGTTTGAAAGAGACGCAGCCAGAACGGATGTAAGAGTTTTGGTTGATGATTTAGTACTGGAACAAGTGAATGAAATTGTATATCTTGGTTGTGCTTTTAGCAGCATCCCTGATAAAAGCACAACCAAGATATACAATTCATACATACATCGATACGATACATCGTGCCCTTGTATAAAAAAAGTAATGGTGTTTGAAAGAGATGTAGCCAGAATGGATGTAAGAGTTTTGGTTGATGGGGTAGTGCTGGAACAAGTGAATGAAATTGTATATCTTGGTTGTGCTTTTAGCAGGGATGGAAGGTACACCGCGGATGTAGAGAGGAGAGTGAGTGCAGGGAATAATGTGAATGGATCGTTGGGTAAGCTATTTCAAAGCGAGGTTTTGAGTCAAAAAGCTAGACTCGCTTTGCATAATTCTGTGCTTATTCCAACGTTATTGTATGGAAGCGAGAGTTGGGTATGTCAGAAAGAGCATGAAAGTAGGATTAAAGCGGTCGAAATGAGAGCACTACGGAAAATCTGTGTGGTGTAATGCTTGCTGACCGCATTCGTAACAGTGACATTCGAGAAAGAGTGGGATTGAAAGAAAGTGTTGGTGTTAAAATGCGAAAGGGCATGCCCCGCTGGGTCGGTCATGTGGAAAGAATGACAGATGAAAGATTGACAAAGCAGATATACAATGCGAATGTGGATGAATGTAGGTACCCGGGGAGACCAAGGCTGACATTTCACGATCAGATCAATCGGATATTATCCGAGGGTGGTGTCAAGAGTCTCCGAAACCGGCGTGTTTATATAAAAAGGATTATGAATGTGAAGGAAGCAAGACAGGTTTGTCAGGATCGTGAGGTCTGGCACTCGATACTCTCTGCCTACCCCGTAAGGGACTTGGCGTGAATATATGTATGTAACATTTCATTAATTTACCAGACTTTATCAAATATACGAATAAAAATAACATAAACATTGAAAGAAAAAATACAACAATATAAAAAGCATTTAATTATTTTATAAGCACTTATCAATTGTCTAGTTAATTGTGTGTAATTAAATAGTTAGCAGTTATAGATTAGACGTGTTCATTTGTGTGTAATGTTATTACGTAGGTAGTTATGTTAGCCATTTTATTCCTAAAAATATTGTAACTACGCAATTGAACCTTGGATTATGTGAACCGATCAAGGATTTTTAAACAAAATTACAACTATCTCTTATTCCGAAGTTGCCCCATATTAATGTGATCATGATCCGAATGTTGTTCTTAAGTTACTTACATAGTGCATAACTTTTTGTCTAAGTTGATCACTTCAATATTGATGAGATCGTAAACACAGACAATACCACTAGTAGGATGCTGATAAAATGTATGTAGGACTACCCCGGAAGTAGTTGTCGTTCGAAAAAAAAAATTCAAATCGGAACGGGGTACCTAACGAAATAGTTGGAGTCGGTTTCCGCAGTTTTATTGCGCTTAATTATTGTGTAATAGGTATAACTTGCCATTAAATATATCTATATATTTCATAATCTATGTTCTCTATTATACTTCGCCTGTTTGCTTTCTATTTGTTTTGCAATTTAGCTTTTTCATTAACCTACAAATAAATAAATTTGCCAGTGTTATAACTAGGCCTTGAGTTACAGTTAAAACATCCATGACATTGCAATTCGTATGCAATAAATTAATATTTTACCTTTTATAAAGAATATATGCCTACACGAGAATAATATAATATGTACCTGTGATTGGATCCCAGTTAATAATGATACTATCCAAGCCGCATGTAACGACCACTTTGAATAGCGGGTTGTACAGCACGGCGGCAAGGGCGCGCGAGTGCGTGAACCCGTCGGTGTGGTGCGGGTCGAGCTGTTCGTCCAGCATCAGTACGGCCAGGCGCACGCTCGCCAGCACCAGTTCGCGCGTGCCCGCGTTGTACACCGCCGAGATCGGGGTACGCTCGCCCACTTCCGAAGGTATGTCTATGTACGTCTGGAACCCATTTTGGAGCCAATCTAAATTGCATAACTTAACACAAAAATCCATAACACTACCATATAATTTGCACAATCTAATGTTTGATTCTAATTGTGTGATTTGTCTAGGAACATTGTTATCGTTTATTAGTAACTCCCTTTGAATGGCAAAACATGTCAAATAATGCGTTGTTTGATTATATATGTATAAATGAAATATACATACATGAACTATATGTAGGTGCATAAAATTGATTTCAATAGTAGCACTGTAACGAAGCCATAGCTGTCTAGTCAAAATATCCGAATCAGTACCCCGCCATTAAACTTTTGAGTATAAAACGCCGCGACAGCTAGCGAGCCGTCCTTTTCAACGACTGAACTCGAACCTCGACACATTAAGGATTCCCAATATTTGGGTGAGTGCAGGTGCCTTCTGTGCGCTCCATAATTAAGTAACAAATTTTTCTAATCTTAGTTTGCGTTTGCTGTTTTATCGGACTAAAAATCAAATTTGCCCGTGTTGGTCCGGGCTCCTTTACAAAATAGACCACCTGCCTTTCTGTACCAGGCAGCTCGTAAAACGCGAACATAAGCTTATCGTCACTAACACCGTGACATGACTAAGTGGCAGAGTCTCGCAGCGACTCGCCCAGATTAATGCAACCGCCAAACCTATTCCTGCCGCCATAATGTCAGCGCTTGCCGTTGATGTGTTTAACGTGTAAATGAATTAACGATTTTAATTGAAAGCAACTGTAATATTAACTGTTTTTTTTTATTTTTTGTCTCTGCGGTCTAGCGGTCCGGGTGTTGGACTTGACTGCATGAGGTCCCGGGTTCGAATCCCGGGTCGGCCAACACAAAAATAAAATTGGATTTTTCAAATGTTCTAATAAAAAAATGTCGGGATTGAAAATGTGCCCGGTTGGCGATAGGCTTGCCACCTATCACATTGTGGGACTTAGTGTCTTCGGCTAGTCGTGGGTGCCTTGGTTGTACCTCTGCCTACCTCTTCGGGGATATGGGCGTGAAGATACTTTTTTTTATATTTCTTTTCATTGATTGATTGTCCATTTATTATACAATTTTATTTGTTTTTTTTTGTTTAACATGATATATCTTATTATGATTATTTTTACATTTCTTCTTACATTACTTACATCACTTAGTGTCTTCGGCTAGTCGTGGGTACGTGGGTGGGTGGTTGTGCCTCTGCCTACCTCTTCGGGGATATGGGCGTAAAAATACGTTTTTTTTACATTTCTTCTTGCTTTACATTTTTGAGTTATTACATTTTTTTGATATTTTTGGCATTCATATCACAATTATTATGACTATTTTAATGAATTGCAATTGTATTTACATCGGCCATTTCATAGCAATTAATTGGAAATCGTATGTGCAATTATTTGTTTAACATTTAATGGAATCATCTATTTGCGAATTATCTATGTCTAATTAAATGAATACTATGTATAATGTTAAGAACATTGCAATTGTTTTTTATCTAAATCTGTATAATGTGACGATAATAAGAGTACGATATAGTACCTACATCGAAAAAAAAAATATTTGATTTGATTGGTAATGCCCGGTCATTGACAATTCGAGTTGCTCTACATTGAATGCTATCAAACGGAAGGTACTGGTACTGTGGAGCCCCTGTCCAGAGTTGAGAACAGAATTTGCGCTGTGTATAGTTGTAAGCGATAGGTCGGCTTGAAATACTGTCTCGCTTTACTGAGCACACCAAGGTTTTTTTTAGAGGCTATTTAGCCTTCTCCTCCAGATGACCACAAAATTGAACATCAATCGAAATGTCAACGCCGAGTATACCAATGCAGGCTGTAGCAGTTAGTGAAACGCTCTCAAATCGAGGAGATGCGGCCAAGGGAGTCGTTTTAGTGGAAAACGCGAAAACTTGTGTCTTGATAGGTTTAAATTGTCCCAGATTCTGCTGTCCCCAAAACGAAGTTTCAGACAAAAGATTGTCAACTTTAGACACAAGTTGATAGCTCTCGATGACATGTTTCTGAGATATATTATGCCGGCCAAAGTATGAGGCTTCCCCAGTAGTGTCGTCTGCATAGCAATGAGTGTTACATGCTGGTAGCATTGACAAGCTTGAACTCCAAGGACATACCGTCGACTATACTACGCTCCGTTAAAAAAACTAGTGACCCATTTGCATGATTTCTTAGGAAGACCGTAAGAAGGAAGCTTCGATAGAAGCGCCTTGTGCCACACCCGATCAAAGGCTATCGCTACGTCCAAACTGACAGCCAATGCCTCTCCCTTGATTTCAACTGCTTGCGCCCATCGCTATGTTAAGTAAACTAAAAGATCACCAGCTGAACGACCACGACGAAAACCGTATTGACGATCATTTAACAGCTGGTGTGCCTCTAGGTACCTTAAGAGCTGGCAGTTTGTTATGGATTCCACAAATTTGGAAAGCAAGGAAGTTGTAGCTATGGGCCGGTAATTGGACGGATCTGAGCGATTACCTTTTTAGGGATCGGAAGTACTAAAGCGGTCTTCCATGAACTCTGTACAATGTCTGATGAATAAGAGAGCCGAAAGGGTCGCGTTAAAACTAGTGCCAGCTCAGGAGCACACACTTTGAGAACAATCGGAAGGATGCCATCGGACCCACTCGACTTGTTGACGTCCATTGAAATAATTGTTCTACGCACTGAACTCTGCAAAAATTTTATTTCTAGCATAGACACTTCACACTGCGGGATGGTCGGTGGCGTGTTTCCATGGCCATCTAAAGTCGAGTTAGAAGCAAAATGGGATCCTAGGAGTTTGGCTTTCTCTTTCGCATCGTAGTCCCGTGAGGCATCTCAACTATCAAGATAGTTCGCTGCCGCAGCCCAAGCCTGGTAGCATTTCCGCTTATGGCTAAGTGCCGTCTTACAGAGACGACTGCGTCGGTCTTAAGTGAGTGGTACGTCCCCGGGCGTGCCGGCCCATTCAGCTGCAACCAAAAAGGCAAACAACATGGCACTTACTACTTGGAAAGGTGACTGATTGCACTAGTAGAACACTTCAAAAACTCCAAGTTTCTGGACCGTCCTACCTTGTATCGTTTTTCATAATTTAAGTACTGTTAATTAAAGGTTTTCTTGAATTAATAATTAACTGTTTTTGCTGTAATATTGTTTCCGATTATTATAATTAATTGTTTTGGTAAATTAGCCTAGCCATACTTAAGACCACGTGTCTTAAATCTTATAAGTAAACCTTTTAATTGAAGCTTAACCTCTTAGTGCTTCGTCATAATACGACCTGGCCTACGTGGCAGGCCAGTCAGATGTAATAGTGAAGCAAGTGGGCACCGCCTTTCGTTCTTCCCTTGGTCTGGCCTGGCGTGCACAAACCACGTGGACATCCTCCTCATTATGTTGGACGCTGATTCCAGGGCACACTTCGGGCTGAAAGCACCCTTCGGAGAAATCGAAACCCTTCTCTTGATATCTTGCTTGCTTTCTGTGGACGACCGGTTACGGCAGCAGAACTTCCCCTGAGCTGAGGTCTCCAGCTTGCTGCACTTCGCTCCTGCGAGGTCGAGCGCTTCGTGGCACCGTCACCGGCACGCCCATAACAACTGAATAGACCTTTTCTTTATACTTCTATCTACAAAGTGTCTACTGAGAGAAACGTCTTTTGAAACCGAACCCACCCCAGTGTTAAAGTTAACCACTCCCTTTTTTTGCATGCTCTTCGGCTGGGTTAGGTTACAGCATGCGCTTGTGTGCGTGAATGATGGAAGCGTTAACAAAGAAATCATATACCAACACTATAGAATAACAAACAAGAAACAGTATGAAAACTACCTACAAACGTTCAAACTGTTCGAAACGGTACACCCACATAAACATACGCATCGACGGACGACGAGTCCCTTAAGCGACACTCGCTTACTGCAGCAGCGCTGCGAAAACCCCTTTTAGGACTGATTGATGCTCATGTTTGGGTGTGTAAATTATGTTATTAAATTAGTTTTATATAAAAAAATCCAGCAAAAACAATTTATACCTAATTAATAAAAATACTGTTTTCAATAAAAATAAACAAATAGAAAATGGACCTGTTATAATATACTTCTCATTTAAATCGAAGTAACTTCAGGAACAAAACAAAAGTAATGGCACACTTTTCAAATTATCTATGTATTTTGTGATTTATTTGCATCAAGTTCATTTTTCAAACCGTTTCTAAGCATGCTTATTAACAATTGAAAAAAGCAAAAAAATTCGACCAATTTTGACTAATTAAGTACAATCCAAAAGGTTCAATTTATGCTGTGTTTTAACAAAATCGGTCAATTAACCTTTAGTTACCGACCATAATTTTTGTTACGTATTTGCCGAGGTTAGGTCACGGCGACTCCCTACTTGAAGTGATGTTTTTAATAGAGTCGATGTTAAAAATCTGGTAAAATTATATATCGTTTGAAAGGGTACTTATCTAACATGGTGTTGAAATCATAAAAACAACTAAAATAATTTTTCAAAAACTTTTTATGGCAAAAATACAAAAATAGCACTTTTATAGGAACACAATTTTCAGTCTCACGAAAAAGCTAATTAAATTATAAAATATACTGACTAAGGTAGTTTCTCTTATTAAAATCAACAAAAATAAACTATAATCAACAAGATAAAGCAAATATTTTAAACATCTAATCGTTCAAAGCACAATTTTGGCCGAGTATTTTGGATTGAAGATATATATAGGTATCTAGGGTCTTTCTTTTGAGCTTCGGTGGACAAATTTTGCAATTCTTCCTATTTTGGTTGGTTACGACATCTTTGTGGTCTTCTTGTTGTTTGGGCATGAAATTGTTTTCAAAAATACGTTTTATTGTAAGTGTTAGTCCCTTGTTTAAGCAAGTGTTGTAGATACGTCTATTAAAGTGCGGTACAGCCAATCCTCTAGCAAGACTTAGCAAGAAACTCCCTCGATCAATTGGAGATACTTTCGTACAAGATGTATAGATTTATTCCACTTATATCCATTTTTCTGATAATATGATATATTTCTTCCTTGTTGTGGTTCGTTGTTCAAAATAGAATTTTCTGACTATAACTTAACAAAACCTGAAGTTTCCGCTTGTATGTCTGGTTGACTTTGTGGAATACTTGATAAACCTTCTTCCTCAGACTGTTCTGGGTCAGTATCTTGATCGCTGAACAGGTGAAAATCAGGACCAATTATCAGGACCTCTTTATCACAATCACTAAAGTATTGTAATTTCTCATTTAACCAGCTCTCTGAAACCATCACATGGCTGGGATCACTCAAATCCACTTGTCATGTCCGCTTACATATGGCTCCTGAAGTTCTTGCTTATTATTTCACGGGACTGACCGCTTTTAGGTTTTTCTTTTTGGTATCCATTCCACAATAACTTGAAAATTATGTAGGAATAAATTAAGTACCTATATTCAAATAACGTAGTTTGTTGTATTGAGCTCTATACAATTCTTAGTACTGAAATATTGCGTGCTGTCACTTCCATCACAGTCGAGGTACCGACTAGTTTTGGCAGCTAAAACGACGATCACATATTGGTTTCTTTATCGGTTAAATTCGTAAACACGTAATATACCGAGGCGCATAATTTAAATAGTATATGTGTACAATAAAAAGATTACATTCGGAAATCGCCCGCGAGTTCGATATGGAGGAGAAAGATAATATTTAACAAACCTTCATTCGAACGCCTCGTCATATATGTACGCGTCATATATTAGAACGCAGTCGCGGTAGAAAACAATAACTAAACCGGCTGCCACACGACGATCGAAAGCGGTAGTGAAAAAGCAGCCTAAGGTTACAAAATCTTTTGTGAACTCGAGTCGTATCGTATCGAAAATGAAATGTTCGTTAGGTAACGATCAGCCCTTACCGCATAAGCATTTATATAAGTGTTCAAAATTTCAAATCATGTCACCTTTTGGGGGCTGATTATGTAACTCAGTTACCAACTAAAATTGAAAAGTGAACATCAAATCGCTGTCAAATGACGTGTTTTATATTTGCTATCTCCAGTGGCCAACAGAAATACAATAGAGATAGCAAACACAAATGACGTCATTTGATGCACACTTTTCCATTTTGAGTTGGCAACTGAGATACATAATCAGCCCCCTGACCGCTTCAACTTTGTAAAATGTAATTGTCTTGGTAATAAACTTTATAATTGTAACTCAGAATCGACTTCTAAAATCTGTAACAACAGACGTCATACTATGCTTCATCTTAATACTTAATAGAAATTATGTTAAATTCAACTGGCATAGAACTGAAAACGGTTTGCTTCATATGCTCGAACGCTATGTGCTCCGATTGTACAGGCGGCCGCGACTAATCGGTCTAGTGAAGTCACACTGCGACAACCGGCTGCCGGCGCTAGCATCGGCACCGACACGGACATCTCGCTGTGTACGCTCAAAACTTCCTGGCGTAGATATACGAGGGCCATTCCAAAGTTTTTTAGCCTAACAAAAAATAATGAAAATTTTGAGAAAGTAAAGATTTATTTTTCAACATAGTCTCCTTTCAATTCAATACACCAGCGATGCTCCAACTTTTTTAACCCGTCAAAAAAATACGATTTCCCGAGGTCTTCAAAATAGGCCTCTGTGGCGGCGATGACCTCATCATTCGACTCAAATCTTTTGCCGACGAGTGACTTTTTCAGATTTGGGAACAAGAAAAAGTCGCATGGAGCCAAGTCTGGAGAATACGGTGGATGGGGCAGCAATTCGTAGCGCAATTCGATCAATTTAGTCATGACAACGGTGGATGTGTGAGCCGGCGCGTTATCGTGATGTAACAGCACTTTGTTTTGCCAAATGGGGCCGTTTTTTTTCAATTCGGCGTCAAATCTGCCCAATAAGTCAGATTAGCAGATCCCCGTGATTGTTTTACCCTTCTGGAGGTAATCGATGTAAATCACACCTTGTGAGTCCCAAAAAACACTGGCCACCACCTTTCCTGCCGATTGAACAGTCTTCGCCTTCTTTGGAGCACGTTCGCCGGGTAAAGTCCACTTTTTCGACTGTTCCTTGGTGTCTGGTGTGTACCAGTGAACCCATGTTTCACGACGGTCACAAAACAAAGCAAAAACTCCGCCGGGTTGCGTTTAAACAGCGCCAAAAATGTCGCCGATGTGGTCTCACGGTTGCGCTTGTTGTCTGGTGTGAGCAAACGCGGCACTCATCGCGCCGACAACTTTTTCATACCCAATTCTTCGCGCAGAATATGATGCACTGTCCCATCTGCGATGCCTACAGTCTCAGCTATCTCGTGAATCTTCAGTCGCCGGTCTGCCAACACGAGATCGTGGATTTTTTTTACGTTTTCTTCTGTAGTAACTGTTTTCGGTGCATCTGGGCGTGGCTCATCAAAAACCGACGTGCGGGCACGAGCAAACTCGTTGAACCAATTTTTGACGGTCGCCATCGAAGGAGAAGAGTCACCGTACACAGCATCCAAGCGCTCTTTGATTTCGCTGCGCGTTTTCCCTTCCAATTCCAAAGGCTGTCAAAACAAAACAAATGAAGGGAAAAGACTGAAAACTACTTGATAGACTTCAAAAAGTATTTACTGCACGATAGTAAAACACTTTTGTAACAACAACGTCATGAGGCGATGAGGCTAAGTAATTATTGAAGGCCCCTCGTACAAAGTCTAATATTTCGCGTCCTCCCGTAACTTGTAACACGGTTCTTTTGGCTACGGCGCTAGTTATCGTCACCGATTCATACGGATGTGAACATAATGTTCGTTGTCTACTAGAAAGTGCGCCTCGAAGCAATTTTATTTCATTTGAGTGTTGTCAACGATTTTGCTTACAACAAAGTCCTTTTTATGCTGTTGTAAAGAGGATAGGCGGTTCCACGAAAACTGTTATAGGTTCAGTGCAATTTAATTTTTTTGTAAAGCTTTAATAAAAATATTTGTTGGAACGACGTTCCTTACGGCAGGCTTGAAGGAGATAGGGATTTTGCTGCGCGACCGAACTGACAAAAATGTGATAGTAATAAAATCCGTAAGAAGAAGTCCGTGGAATAACACCCTTAAATAAGACGTGCCTGCGACAGTCGTATACACAAGCGAGTAGTGTATAAATACCTTTCTCTTTCTCCCTCACTCCACCCTGCTAATGCGGTCACTCCCGCATGTCACCCCTTACTTTGTCCTCGCCGGTGACATGTGGAAATTCTGTTGAAAAAAATTCCCGCATGTCACTGGGGGGGACAAACCAGTGACAATCGGGAATTGATCCATGAACATTTTCTTCTATAAAGGTTACCTATTATGTGTTCTTTTTCAATAAATTAAATTTACATAAGGTTGAAATTAGATATTTTAGAAAGTTTTTTAAGTAACTTAAATAGTTTATACCTTACCTTACCTTTCCATTATAAAAAATATCAATTTATTACACATTATTAATATAAATTAATATAAATAAACAATAATAATAATAATAAAAAATATATAACTTAGACAACCACGGACGATGATTGACTAACTGACTCACCCCGAATTGTTCTCCCAGTTGCCATCGTGCTAGAGTCACGGTGTTGGTACCGTCGGATAGGGGATGGTCTCAAACCACCCAGAAAAATCCGAAACCTTGGAAATGTAGACCTGGTAAAAAGTCGGTCGACGGACTGCCAAAACAGTGAAACGTAACGGTACCGTTTTGGTGCCATTTTCCTCTTTTAGGTGGCGATTGCCAAAAGTTGTATGAAAATGTCCAAAATGGCGGAAACAAGATGGCCGCCATACAAAATTGATTCGCCTATTGCGTCCGAACCGTTTGCGTGCGTAGAAAGTTGCTTTCTTAGAAGTTATTGATCGGTTTAGTAAGGGTTCTTTGAATTTTGAGAAAAAATCCAAAATGGCGGAAAAAAAGATGGCCGCCATACAAATTTGAAAAGGCTGTAGATTTTAAACGGTTACATTTGGAGATTTGCTTCCAAAGTGAATATTGCTCAGTGTTGCCAGGGCTTTTTGGATTTTTAATTTTTTCAAGATGGCGGCCATTTTATTTAATTTTTTAAAATTTTTGAAAGTTTCCGGTCAAGTCACCAAACATGACTTTTAAGGGGTAATCGGGGTCGTAGATTTTTTTATTAATTTTCGATTCCAAGATGGCGACCGGAAGCTATAATTGAAAAACCGCCACGGCGGTCCTAGCTTCAAAATTGTTGTGTCATATAATAGTATAAATCTTAAAAGTAAGAAATAAATTGTAAAATCTGATCCACCATGATCTGGTTAAAAGTTAAGTAATGGCCTGCCTAAACGGAAAGACTAGATGAATAATATAGACTAGAAGAATAAATTTACTCGCTAACTACTACTAACGATTCACAGACTGATCAGTACACTGTCGCCTTGCCGTCTAAGGATGAGGTTCATTCATTAGGTGATTCATTTAACATCGCCAAACGACGTTTTTTGTGCCTTCACCGTAAGATGAAAGCTTCGCCCAAGCTCAATGTAGCTTATGACGGCGTCATCCGCGAATATCTTGATAATAATGGTTATATTATCCCAAATGGACAAGCAACTTGCAGGAGGTTTCAAAGACCATTCCGCTTTCTTATCGTTTGAGCTCTGTTAAAGAGTTTGAGGAACCTATTGTCAGGTTTGCCAAATTTTTTACTCTGAACAAACATTAGATTTTAGGTCTTCGCTGGTCGCCGATTATGGATCCTTTCTTCTTCATAGTTTTCGCTCGTACAGACGTGTGTACAAAACGTATGATTCTGTCATGCATAGCAAAAATTTGGACATATTGGGCTTTGTCGCTCCTGTAGTGTCGTTCGCCAAGCTTTTAATTTAAAAAATTTGGTTGAGAAAATGCAATTGGGATGGTACGTCTCTCGCTAAGATAGTCGGAAATTGGCTTCTGATAAATGACATTTCCATCTCGTGTCATGTAAACGTCACAGCTTAAAGTGTGTTATCTGTGGTCAGATTTGACAACGTGAGTCTAAGTGGCTATGGAAGAGTAGTCTATTTTCATATTACCAATAACGGAAATGATTCCGTCAATCTCATTTGTGCGAAATCAAAAGTCGTACCTCTCAAAATCTATCACTCGCATGGTTAGAGCTGTGCACCGATTTATTACTCGCAAGACTAATTAGAGTCATTTCGAATGCTATAAATCGATAACATCTAAGGATTTTTGGACTCCAACGTGGCATTTTATTAGATTCATTTTTTGATTCATCGGCGGGCAACGTATGTCAAACTCTCCAAACTTCCAACGACGCTCAGTCATATAGGCATCCCAATAATCAAATTTTGGACAGCAATATCTGATCCTATTGCTATGCTCGAATTAAAAAACTATGGAAACAAAAAGCGACACCAAGGTCTTGGCAAGAGACATGTCTAGTGAGCAAAGCCAGTTAACGACGCCAAAGACGAAAGAAGGTGAGGTAGTGTTGACGAAACCAAGGGTTCTAGGAGAGATCAAAATATTCTATTCGCAGTTGGGTACCTCGACATCTATTCTCGTCCAATGATCCAAGTTCAAAACTTACCAGACACCATACCGAAAATATTCCGGACATCAGCTTGAATGAAATTAATATTGCCCTAAAACAGCTGAAAAACAAACAACAAACAAATAATATTCCTTCTGGATTTAATTTCTGTTTCCTCCCCTAATTTGGTCCAGACATACGGTCAATTAACCTCTTGTTTTTCATATCATGATCTCCTTTATTTGTCGGTAAAAGTCAGACCTCCTAAAGTTAAATCTATAATTTCGTTACGTAGATATTTCCATAGTATTGATATTGAGAAGTTGAAGTCAGACTGTCTGGAGTTGGACTGGTCATCACTATTAAATTCTCCTTGTTTAGACTTTAAGATAGCTCAGTTAAACACTTTTTTACTAGATTTATATAATAAACATGCTCCCTTTATTCCAGTTAAAATTAAACATAGACCAGCTCCTTGGCTCACCGATAATATTAAATTTCTAATGGCGAAACGTAATAAAGCTAAATCCCGCTACTGTAATCATCCTAATGACATAAACTATGCTCGTTATAAGTCCCTGCGAAATCTCTGCACGCGCTCTTGCCGAGATGCTCGCCGTAAATTTATCTACCAAAGCATTGAATCTTCTGGCCGTGATCGTGTCTGGCAATTTCTGAAGACGCTTGGCGTTGGGAAAGTTGCTAATTCTGTAACGCCAAACGTGGATCTTAACATCCTTAATGCACATTTTTCATCTCCTCTCCTAACCCTAGATCCTAATTCTAAATCTGATACATTATCCTACTTAGCTAATTTACCTATTCCTTTGATTTCCCCTTTTGTCTTACTGGAAGTAATTGAATCTGAAGTAGTAAAACACGTAAATCCTCTTCTGCGACTGGCAATGACAATATTTGTTCACGTATGATAGCCTTGTTACTACCAGAATTATTGCCTATATTAACCCACATTTTTAACTTTTCTCTCACCTTCAATACTTTTCCTTCCGAATGGAAGATTGCCCATGTGTTCCTCTTCCTAAAGTACCATCTCCCACAACTCTATCTCAATATCGGTCAATATCCATCCTTCCGTTTTTATCTAAGGTTTTAGAACATATTGTGCACAAACAACTGTCCGTTTACTTAAGGTGCAATGATCTACTAAGTAAGTATCAGTCGGGTTTTCGTTCAGGACACAGTACGGTATCTGCTTGGGTCAAAGTAACTGATGATATAAGGTTCGCTATTAGTAACAAATGTGTTACTCTATTAGTTATTTTAGATTTCAGTAACGCATTCAACTCTGTCGACTTTGACGTCTTACACGGGGTTCTTCGTTCCATAAATGTATCTCCCCAGGCCATTTCTTGGTTTGAGTCCTATCTTTGTGGACGTACTCAATGTGTTCGATTTGAGGGTTTCAGATCAAATTATTGTGATTTAGTTGCAGGAGTTCTACAGGGTGGGGTCCTTTCTCCCCTCCTATTTTCTGTTTTCATTAATATGATGACCAAAATCATAGATTCCAATTATCATTTATATGCGGATGACCTGCAACTGTATCGTCATTTTTCGCCTCTAGATGTAGTAGACGAAGTCAATGCTATGAATGACGATCTTAACCGAATTTTCAAGTGGGCTTCTTCGTGTAACTCTATCTAACATTATGATCCCTCCTTTAATTTGTAATGGTGTTACTATACCTTATAATAATTTGCTAAAAACCTTGGTCTGACTTTGAGTGAAGATTTTAGTTGGAATGCACACGTTACTGAAATCTCTAAAAAAGTGTTCTACACCTTTCATTCTATCAAGTGCCTACAAAAAATTCTACCTTTCAAAACAAAGATAATGTTAGTTCAAGCACTTATTATTCCATTATTGGATTATGCTGATATTTGTTATCCTGATATTACTCAGAAGTGCCTTAATAAACTTGTGCGACTGCAAAATGTAGGGATCCGTTTCAGTTTTGGCCTGAAGAAATTTGACCATATCTCCATGTTCAGAGAGCGGCTTAAGTGGCTTCCCATTCGTGAGCGTAGAAACCTTCATTGTCTCTGTTTCCTTTACAAAGTCCTATTTAATGCTGCTTCTCCTGAATATCTGTACGAGCGTTTTACTTTTGTACACCCTTTTGATTCAGATTGTCAACCACACCTGCGTGGAATTCTGAAATTGCTTTGTAGTTCCACTTAGTTATATAACCATTCTTT
>NJDC01009502.1:22378-33731 GCA_002245475.1 Calephelis virginiensis
TCGTGGACGTACTCAATGTATTCGATTTAAGGGTTTCAGATCAGATTATTGTGATTTAGTTGCAGGAGTTCTACAGGGTGGGGTCCTTTCTCCCCTCCTATTTTCTGTTTTCATTAGTATGATGACCAAAATCATAAAAAAAAAAAGTCCAAAACCAAAATCATAGATTCCAATTATCGTTTATATGCGGATGACCTGCAACTGTATCGTCATTTTTCGCCTCTAGATGTAGTAGACGAAGTCAATGCTATGAATGACGATCTTAACCGAATTTTCAAGTGGGCTTCTTCGTGTAACTCTATCTAACATTATGATCCCTCCTTTAATTTGTAATGGTGTTACTATACCTTATAATAAATTTGCTAAAAACCTTGGTCTGACTTTGAGTGAAGATTTTAGTTGGAATGCACACGTTACTGAAATCTCTAAAAAAGTGTTCTACACCTTTCATTCTATCAAGTGTCTATAAAAATTTCTACCTTTCAAAACAAAGATAATGTTAGTTCAAGCACTTATTCTTCCATTATTGGATTATGCTGATATTTGTTATCCTGATATTACTCAGAAGTGCCAGAAGTCATAATTAGTAATTTAGTTTGTGTGGTTTTTTTTTTTTGTAAAGTAAGTTTTTGTATTGTGCACTGTATGTTCTACATTTCTTTTATGCATTCTCATTATTTTGGGTATGCTGGAAGAAATCTCTTTTAGAGATAAGCTCGCTTTTTGTATTATGTTACATATTTACTGACTTGTTTTCTGACTTTTTGTGTACAATAAAGAGTTAAAGAAAGAAAGAAAGAAAGAAAGAAAGAAAGAAAGAAAGAAAGAAAGAAAGAAGAACGTCAAGGCACCAGGCGTGGATGAAATCACATCAGAGTTTTTAAAAGCGAGTGAAACATCGGTACTTAAAGTCCGTCAAAAGCTCTTCAATTCTATCTTGTTCGGTGGGAAAACGTCAGAAGCATGGAACAGCAGCGTAGTTGTACTGTTCTTCAAAAAACTTTGAAGAAAAAATACTTTATTGAAGAATTATAGGCCAATCTCACGGCTGAGCCATGTTTATAAATTGTTTTCACGAGTCATTAAGATTCGGCTCTAACGCAAGCCTGATGACTTCTAGCCTCCCAAACAACCATACCATAGACCACATTCATACGTTACTACAGGTTATACAGAAGATAGAGGGATATAACTGGCCACTTTAATTAACTTTTCTGGACTATGAGTCTGCTGCTCTGAAAGACAACTTCAAGCTTATGAAATATAATATGTAACTAGCAAACTGAAGTAACAGTAGGCCCCAATGGCCGCTGGGGCAGAAAGGTTCTGGAATGAAGACCACGAGTCGGCAAATGCAGTGTAGGATGTCTCCTTACCAGATAGACAGACGATTGAGGAGGGTTGCAGGAAGCCGATGGATGTAGACTGCCTAATCGGTCGCTTTGAAAATCTATGTGGGAGGCCTATGTTCAGCAGTGGACGTCCTGTAACTGATATGATGATTATGATGAACTTATAAATTTATTCTTACTAGTGGTCGCCCATTGGTCGAAATTCGACCGTAATAAATTTTAATATCTTA
The DNA here is from genome assembly GCA_002245475.1 of Calephelis virginiensis. NCBI lineage: Eukaryota > Metazoa > Arthropoda > Insecta > Lepidoptera > Riodinidae > Calephelis > Calephelis virginiensis. Next base: position 23,961 of record NJDC01009502.1, read on the forward strand.
TTGATAAGAACGACATATTCATTTCTCCATACCAACTACTTTGTTTCCAAACTTTAAGAATAGTTAGTGCGCTATCTGTGATCTTTTATAGTTATCATCAATATATTTGTTTGTGTGTGTCAAATGTGTAGTAGTATGGGTAATGTTTTATTTATTGATTTAATGTACTTTATAAGCATTCTTATTGAAAAATATTAGCGTTCTACACTTCTCCTACATATAAACTATAAGTTGCCAAATTTTAAGCTCCTTTGGTAAGGGGTCTAAAGTTTTAGCATCACGTATTAATGTATAGATATTATAGCTATAGAAGAGTGAATTCTGTAAATTGAACATATTTAAAAAAAATGGTGTAAGTGACTAAAATGGTCAACAGAACACATTTTAGTATTTTTATCTGTCTGTCTGTCTCATCTTGTATTACCCCATCCTAAATTTGGGAATAAAAATATACAAATAGGGGGTTATTAGACAGTTCGACTACTGCATTCAAAGTCTAAAGTCTGGACTGGAGTTTCTGGAGAAATTTTCGACGTTAGTCGTTTCTTGGTGAAATTACATGGTTTTCTTACTATTTAAATTAGTATTTTTACTTAGTAATAACTTAGTATATCTTTTGTCATATTAACTCAATTCATAAGTTAGCGCCTTCTTACCTGTACACAGACCTGTCCCTGGACGTCCCACACCTTAATGACGCGGTCCCTGGCCAGCGAGTATACGGTCTGGCCGCCAGCCTGCAGCACGAGCAATGTGATCCCCGCGTGGTGTCCCACAAATGTCACACTGGGGCGACTCGGTACGAACGAATTCCACACCCGAACCGTGCAGTCCGGACCACCCGTTACTAGTACATGTGTCTCCTCGTCGAAAGCAAAACATTGAATGCCCTTAAACACACAAACATGCCATATAAAACAATCTAGTTAAAATATACATATAATTAATCATTTGAAAGAAGCTTATTTTCCCCGTACACATATACACATATATGCCTGGATATGTTTGTAGGTGTAGCAATAAAAATACCTGAACAAAAGCGTTTAAAAATACATGAAATACATAAGTTGAACCTTATCAACTCGGAACATGTTGTGGGTCTTGGATCCGGCGAGGTCGCACATGAGCAGGGAGTCAGGGCAGGTGGCGCACGAGACAACACAGTGCAGCGATGAATAGAACGACACCTGCCGCACCCACTCGCCGTGCACCCTGCCTAGCTCCACTAGTTTCAGCTCTGGCAGCTTCTGGGGCTAGAAATTTTCTATATGTTTATTAACCTGCAGCGGCATGTGGAGGCAGGAATGTAAACAAGCCCCCCCAAGGGTCCAAGCCTTGTCATGGCAGGGATCTGAGTAACCGGGGTCAGGTAGGGCGAAACCAATTGGTCCAGGACGGCTGCTCCCCAGTACCCCCCTCCGGCCAGAGGGATACGAAAAACGGACACGGGCGGTAGACCGTTTGGCCGACGTGGGGTTGAAGGTGAGAAGGCCCGCGGAAAAAGCAGGTGGGCATTCCATTTTGCCCGCCGTCGGCCCTCTCTTCGTGCACCACTTCTAACGATATGGGGTTAAGTGGGGAAGTGCGATGGGAATCGCGAGATCGGAAATGTGCGAAAGCGTCTCCACATCACAGCCCCGGTACCTGGCGGAAGGGATGCCACCGTGTGGTTTTAGTTGGTAGCTCCGAAGATAAAGATGTCCACACGTAAAAAAAAGGAGTGTAAACAAGACACAAATAAACTCGAACAAAAAGGGTTCGATTCACAACGAAGGCAGTCATTTGTGTAACAAACATTTAAATGGCTGCATTCCTGGGTCTGGGTAAGTAAGTAAATATCTTCACGACCATATCTCCGAAGAGGTAGGCAGAGGAACCCACGACTAGCCGAAGACACTAAGTCCCACAATGTGATAGGTGGCAAGCCTATCACCAATCACCTGGGTCTGGGTGTTTATTAAATTTATTTATTCTGGTATCTATTAAAGTATTTCTATGTTAATTTGCTTACTTTGAAGTTAGAATCGATGTGTGTAACTTGTCCAGGGTCATTTATTTATTTTTTTAATTTAACATCTAAATTTAAATATTTACTTAACAGATGAGTCTACTATATATGTAATAGAACTACATATCCCTGTCTCCTCCTTGACTTAAAAGTATTTTTTAATCTTGTGTTTGTCCCGTTTCAAAAATCAAAGAAAACATTTGAGATAACAAAAATAAATAATAATTATTCTACGTCTTTATGTCACTGGCGAACTTTCTGCCGCAATATTTTTATTGATTCCGTATCTGGACATGGCCAAATTTCCTGTGCAAGATAGGTGAATTTTTAACAGGTATGTAAATAAATTTACATATTATAATTAAGTTAAGGTGTAAATTATGCAACTGAAATAAATAAAAACTGCCAAAGTATTGTTACGAGCTATGGGTAATAAAATGCCGTTTGTAACGTAGAAGACGTTTATTGAAAGCTTCCACAAAAATCCTCTTAACAGAATCCGAATCGCTAAGTAAAATCACTGGTCCAATGTCCTCGCTGTATTCGCCGAAATAATTCTTCCTTGTCGCTTAGTAGAGATCGCTTCGATTTCGCTTCCGAAATTGAACTGGCGGGTCGCGGCTCGATGCCTCCTTATATACTGCTATGCCCATGGTTCGAGAAACTTCTCATACAATCTAACACAATAGACGCTTCCCGAATCTTCGGGTGATTACGTCAAGGACATGATTTATTACCTGCGGCGCTATACGTAAACAATGCGCGCTGTGTATAGGTACTACTCGCCGCGGACCGCGAATGTTCCAGAAAACGTTGTTCTCTTATCAACGACTTTTCGAGAACTCTCTTCACTGTTCGATAGTAGACCTAATACCTACTTATGCGTTTTTGGTGTTTTGCTGTACGACGCTTCGTTTTCGAGATATAGGTACTCAAAGTCGTAACAGTATATACAATTTTACGGATCATATCTCGCAGAGAAACACCGAGCATAGCACGCTGAGCGACTCCGAGCTTATTTAAGAGGCCCACATTTAACGGCCAAGTGTCCGTTCCATATGTCATCACAAGTAACACACACTGGTCGAAGACTTTCGGCTCTGTGGTAATTTGGACAAGAAGATACCCTTTAACTTTCCGAACGCTGCCAATCCGAGTTAGATTCTGCGATCAACCTCTTTCTTGAAGTTGGATTTACCTAACTGAACAGTTTGACAGATGTAAAATAAGCAACCAAATCGCACTCGACATACGTTTCGCCTCTACATCGAGGCATCCTCAGGAATAGCATTAAAAAATATGAAACACTTAGTTCGAGACGGAAAAACGACAAACTACGAGCTCTGAAATCCAGAACAAATTTGTATCGCAACAGTATCTTTTGCATGGGACCAACAGTATATAACAAGTTGCCTGACGATATTAAACATGAAAATACATATAGCTTTAAAAAATCTTTAAAGTCTTACCTAATAAGTAAATCATACTACTCTTTAAAAGAATTTTTGGAGGATAAGAGTAAGTAATTAAAAAATAATCAAACTGATTTGGACCTAGTGACTATCTTATATTATTAACATTGAATATACCCAATTGTACCTAACTTGACTAATGTTAAATACTATGAAGAATTTACTGTCGACATTGTTACTATGTTATAATTAATGAAACTATGTAATTTGTATTTTAATGTGAATGTGAATTTGCACGCCTAATGGGCTTAGATAAGAGCACCTAATATTTATATTGGTAAACACAATTGTAACCTTATCTGCAAATAAAGATGAATTGAATTGAATTGAATTCGATCGTACCGTACAAACGACGACAGACGAGTGATCTGGTGGCAGAGGTGGGAGGTGGGAACTTTAGGTAGGGTTGTCACATGTAAAGAACGTGACAATTTATATTGTTTCCCGAGCTCTTCCTATATTCGTGTTCTGGTCGCGTAGGTGGGTGGTCGGAACGTCAGTTAGGATCTGTTATAATGGATTTCCGCATAGTAACGCCTGATTCAATAAAATGAACAATTTGACCTAGGTATACATACTGATCAATAACTTCAAGAATTGAGTTCCCAACGTGAACTGGTAAAGGTGCAACATGAACGTTGAACATGACTTTCATCCTAACACCCACCTGTTGAGAAACTCTATCGAGGTCACCGAGCATCTCGCTCAAGTCTTCCAGCGATTCCACCATGATTACAATATCATCAGCGAATCGAAGGTGAGTGAGTGATGTACTCGCCGTTGATATTGATGCCGAGTCTTTTCCAGTCCAGAAGCTTGTTTCGGAGTAATAACATCTACCTGTCTCACACCTTTCTGCAACTGGATCGGATTCGGTGATCCGCAAGAAAACGAGAGTAACCGACATAGTCCAGAAAGTCAGCAAGCTGAAGTGGCAATGGGCAGGCCACATTGCTTGCAGGACCGACAACCGCTGGGGAAGAAAGATTTTCGTGTGGCCCCGCACCGGAGATACGTCCTCCTGTTGGACGACCTCCCACCCGGTGGACTGATGATCTGGTAAAAGTCGCTGGTTACAAGCGGCCGGTGACCGTGACTTGTGGCGCTCTTTGGGGAAGGCCTATGTCCAGCAGTGGACGTCCTCCAGCTGATGATAATGATGATGATGATACCATTTTATAAATAACATTAATAATAAAATGAATAACAATTTATTTAAGTGCATTAAAAGGAAACTAAGAAATTAGTTTTTCAAAATAATCTTACGCTCCTTACATACTCGTATTATGAAATTGCCATATTGTCGTTCTGGCCACTTAATCACAGATTGATTCTCCTCTTAGATTAGAAATGCCAAATTCAAATGTATGCAGCTATTTTCACATGTATTTGTATTTTGTAAACCGCCATTCATTTGTTTTTTTTCTGTGTACGTTGCTCAGTTTCTAAAATGAACAACTTTAAATATCGCGCTATTTATGAGTACAATTTCTCTTGTGGCACCGTTTGCGGAAAGGCTCGAGGGTTAATTATGTGTTTGTCGGTCGCGTCGCACAAGAAAACACAGGACGTTTTTGGTTCCAACGTTTTCTAATCAGCAGGGCCCCGTGGACGGCCGGAAGCGGAGACCGGCAAACGCCCATCGATTGTTGCGTGTCATTACTTGACCGGCACAATTATAAATGGTTTTTAAAACTAATAATTACCTTATTACGTACCTGTGAAAAAAGTGAATTCTCTACGTTAATAGGAAGCGCTTATCGAAATGGCTGGACTCTGGCAAGCCAGCCAAATCCTGCTCCGAGCGGAAATTGACCCAAAAAAGTTACTTGTAAGTTTTGGTGGACTAGTGCCATAGTTTCCTCAAATTCATAGTCCATTCTAGTTGGACGATCACGACACACGTCTACTGTTAGCAATTGCAAACCGTGATGGACCAAACATTTGGATAACTTCTTGCAAGGAAAAAATTCAACTCCGATGGAGCAGTACAAACCTTCTTCAAAGATTTGAATGAGGGTATCATTTCCCGATGTTTTTTTAGTAAAAGAATCAATGCACTACATGCGAGAACAATGGTTCATACTTTGAATAAATAAAAATGTTATATTAAAAAAATATTCGACTTTTTGTTCCTCCCATACAAATCGCCCTCTTTAAATGTAAGGACCTAATCAATTTTAATAACTTTTGTTATTAAATTTCATACTAACTGTCTTTATAATAAAATTGATTATTTGTTTATGTTTTGCGAAGAATAAGAGAAGTCGTAGGCTTCAAAGTGTTTCTCTTAGCGTACATTATGGTTTTAAGTTCTGCAATGTGGCATCGCAATTCGATTTACGATTTATCCTTTACTAGCTGTTACCCACGGCATTGCCCGACTGGTTAATGGCCCCACAGGAACATGTTTTCGGTATGAAAACTATCCTATGTGTTAATTCAAGTTGCCAACTATGTGTGTGCCGAATTTCATGAAAATCGTTTCAGCAGCTCTTGCGTGAAGGAGTAAGAACCAAACAAACATACAAACTGTCGCATTTATAATATTAGTAGGATTCCTTCTCATTTTATCGACTATATTATGTCAAAAGTTATGTCAGAATCAGCCTTGAAACAAAATTGATCGGTTATTTTTCTCATACGTCTAGTTAAAAAGAATATATTATTCTAGTGGTCTAATGAAGGATAATGGGAAACTATTACCAAATTGTAGTGGTAAGTTTAAAACTTATCAGATTTATAGAAACCGGTAAAAATTGAGCTCAAAGTTTCCGTTACATTCATACATAGATACAACCTAAGTTAACATTTAAAGCGTGTAAAAAGACAATTCCGCTAAATTCCAGATTTTCTCCGAGAGTGGCGACATTCCGATCCGGTGTAGTTTTTGGATTTATACAGACGCGTCATAAGAAACTATATATAATGTCTAGGTGTCTGAAATAAATATATTCTTATTTTCACAGAAATTTGTGTTGAGAATCTTTAAATTTGTTTATATCAGTATATACATATGCTGTATGTAAGCATCCGGAGTCGTGTGTGCGAGAAAAGCGGCAGTTTAACTAGTTTACCCGTCTTTGTAGGTCCACATGGCGCAGTTGCACGAGCGACCGACTGGCTTGGTTGCGGAATGGTCCGCGATCCACCGGCGAGAACAGCAGAGCGCGAACGTTGCCTCCCACGTCGCCGCACACCAGGACGCACTTCTCATTTATGTCTTTGTGGAAATGATAATGCATTGCGCATATCTGCAAATTGTACCATTAGATATCGACAACTGACATGGCCACCTTTATCTACAGTATCGTCGAACGTTCCGTACATCAAATCTAACTTCACAGCTTAGCCACAATAGGCTTAAAATAAAAATAGTTAACAGTCAACTTGCATTGACGCACTTCAATTTGTAGAGTTGCGGGAATGGTGATAATATTGTTGTGCATTTATTTAGCTATTTTTTTAGCTGTCGCTGTCTTCTTTCATAGACAGTAATAGAAAGAAACAAAACACGTTTAGTACTGTCAGATTAGTTTGTACATGATATTTCTACTTGGTTTTTGGTGCTATCGAGAAAAAAGATGGCCGTAGTTTTTTCGTAATAATTGAATTTCGTCTTTGTTTATACTAATAATAAAGAGAAAAGATTTGATTGCTTGTTTGTTTGTGTGTTTGTTGGTATTAAATAGGCTCCATAACTGCTGGACTGATTTGAAAAATTCTTTCACTATTCGATGCCTACATTATCCCTGATGAAAATGGGATATTTTGTAATTTTGTATTTGTTTTGCTATATTTGTAACTAGAAAAAATAGCTTCAACAGTGCAACCCAAAGTGTAAAAAAGTAAGTTATAATATGTCTTTCATCGCAAGCGCTGCGGAAAATATTAATAACAGGACAAAAATATGTTCTACAACAAAAAAGAACTTATTAATATCTGCAAAAAAGTTCGCGACACCCTTTGTATCACTATTATAGTTACGAATATATATCTACTTTTATACGTTTCAAAAGTTAATAAAAATAGTGACCATATTTGGAGTATGATAACCATACATTCATGGTAATCCTTATCCTTGCAATTCATTAAAACAAAGTCTTATTTGTGATATGAATGCCAAAAAATGACAAAATAATAAAATAACTTCACTTTAGAAGCAGGATTATTATGTGCCGATACACAAAAAGTGTTCAAAAAGAGAAATTGAACATAGAGACCTATCCATCTTGAATGTTTTAAGTAAATGCTTTGAAAGAGCAAGATACACCTCCACACACTCTGTCGTTTCTCAGGGTATCGCTACATATACTTCTGACGTAATCGACGGAATAGGTTGCCTTACCACTCACAAGTGGATGTGATCTACACGGACTTTGAGAAAGCCTTTGACCGTGTAGACCATGTTATCCTTCTCTACTGTAAGGTCTACGAGCTCGGCCTATAGGGTGATCTTCTGTGATGGATCAAATCCTATATTGACAACAAGAGACAAGCTGTGGTGTTAGGTGGTTATCATTCTGACTACGTGACTGTTCCCTTTGGTGTTCCCAGGAATCAATAGTAAGTCCTCTATTTTACTCATCTCACTTACAGGATATTGGACGCTGTTTTAGGTATAGTCGATTCGTATTATATGCTGATAACGAAAAAATAAAAGTTGTAGATGAATCTTTAAAAGAGAACTAGACCTTTTTCTCAATATTACCTAGAGAATAGGATCGATGTAAATACTTCAAAGTGCGTTTCTATTACTTTTACAAGGAATATATCCCCTATTTCATTCGATACTATCATCAACGTATCATTTGAGACTAAAGAGAAAATTCATTTTGAATTCTGGTTTCCACCGATATCACAATACGGCAACGATTATTTTTTATGTACACCGACAGGGGCGGATTTGATACGTTGGCTGCCCTAGGCCTACGAAAGATTGCCGGCCTCCCCCCTTATGTGCTGTAAAGCTGTATAAATTAAATAAAAATGAAAAAAAAATAACGATAATCAGTAAATGATTTAATTATCTAAATCAATATTTCAGATACTGATTCTTACCATTTCTGTTTGTGAGAAGCAATGAATCGTTATTATCAAATTGTCTTTTGCCTGGCTTTCTGAGCAGCGAATTTGTTGATCAAATCATCATAATCTAAAGACCGTAGTGCCAACTGTGATTCGATGCAGAGGATAGCCAGAGCGTTCAACCTGTCCTGGTTCATTTTCGACCGTAAATAATTTTTCACCCGCCGCAAACACGAGAAGCTGCGTTCACCGGAACAGTTATCGTAATCGTAGATACATGCGTAGAGCTATATCAACGTTAGGATAAATGGTGTGGAGATCCTGATCATGAAGCCATTTTAATAATGTCATCGGCGACATCAGCATGTCGGTTTTGCTTTGGCTCTAAAAGCAATGGCAGCGAAAATTTTGACACTCTTCAACGAAACCTTCTTCAAGATCAGAAGAATAAATATTTTTTAACGCTGTTGCTTTCTCTTTTACTTCAGGTGGACTCAGGACGGTCAGATGCCGCCCCCTAAATTTTGCCGCCCTAGGCCCGGGCCTACTCGGCCTATAGGGAAATCCGCCCCTATACACCGATATTAAAAGTTTACCCACCGAAATGATAAGTTTATCCAGCGAAATGATACACATATCCAGCGATATGGTAATCTATTCACCTTTGAGATACAATAAATAGGTACCGAGATTATTTTACAAGGGTGACTTAGAATTGAAGACCTGAGCTAAGGTTATTGTTGAATGTTGAAATAAATTATAACTGTTATTAGTCGATCCCAACGTTATTATACCAAAGACAATATATATAATAGACCTACAATGTCCTATGTCATTGTGTAATTCAATAAGTAACTCCTTTCTAAGACAACAGATGTCACTATGGGTATCAAATTTTCTTATAACGACGGTTTTTACAAATTATACGTCTGATCTGAACCTTACATCCGTGTAATAGCAATGTAAATTTATTAGATGGCGCTGTTCCCTTGATTTTTATTGTGAACTAGCCAATCCAGCGAACTTTATATTGCTTGACTTTAATAGTTTTTAACAGTTTATATGGATTGAGGAATTGTTTAGTGATGCGATGAGCACGCGAAATGCGAATATTCAGATTCATAATAATTATAATACAATATAAATATCTTTAAAATTTTTTTTAACAAAATATTTTTTAACACAAATAATTAATTTTTAGTAAGTATCTAAATTAGATACTTACTAAAAATTAAATAATACATAAAATAGATAAAAAAAGTT
>NJDC01009502.1:48716-61755 GCA_002245475.1 Calephelis virginiensis
ACTACACACTACTCATGGTCATATCTCAGTAGTATCAAAGGAATTTCATCCTAATGGATTTCCTGCCTAAAACTGTTTTTAAACAACTCGAGGTGACTTATGTGCTTGCATTTATTTACAGTCAAATGTTTTTCACTTCGTGTTCGACTTTGGCGTCATTTATAACTCTTTGTGAATAATAATGCATACTACCTACGAGTTTCTAATCGCCGGCGGCCTCGGCGACGCCGACCCTTTTTCCGCCATGCGCCGATAAAGTCCGATGAAGTCCGATGAAGTTGTAAAAACAGCAAGGTTAGTATTAAAAAAACTCAAGTGAGACAGAGTCTTAGTTTGTTTAAAATCGTTCGTAAAAGATTGATCGGAAAAAAATCACATAATTTCATTCAATATTGTAATAAAAAGCCGATTCATCATTACCATGCCAATAACATCAGATGATGATATGTTCACTGAAGACATCACAAACACGGCAACACCTCGTCTGGCGCAATACGACCGTGTGGAACTGATGCGGCAACAGTTTTGTTACAGGTGTTCGAAGGAATACATTTCAGAATTACAAACAAGAACCAAATGGCAGACTAGAAAATAATAAATTTTACCTAGTACTCATTAAAGAAGGCGGACTCCCACCTCTCAAGTGTCGAATTGGAAGAGTTTTACAAACATTTCAACAAGGATGGCATCTTCCGGGTTGCAACCATTCACACAGCGTTCAGGACTATTCGTCGGGCATTCCTCAAAATATGCCCACTTCCTGTTTAATCGGAAGACTAACAAATTATAAATCAACCAGAGCCAGTTTACTACTCACTGAGCAGATCGCGAGAGATCTGTGCACAATCAACTCCCATTGGAAGCTGAAGTTTCCAAGGTGGGTGGTATATGTTGACGCATAACACCATCTAGGCGTTTATCCAGAGAACAGGGTCATGGAACGCGGCGAGGAGGGGGCGTGGAGAACGCCGAAATTGCTACCGAAGCTTGAGAAACATCTTTTTTTGGCTATTTCAAAATTCTTAAAATAAACTCAATAAAGGTGATTATTGAAGATTCCAACACTGTGCAAGTACCAAGAAAAACTCAAAGAAAAAAGGAAAAAAATAGCCGGCTGCATGATAGTTTCACCCAAACAATCCTTGTTACACAAACTAGAAAAATCTTTAAAAATATGCACAATTTGTGATGAATTTGCATTAGGTCATACCGTTGATACAACAAAGTACTTTTCTCCAGATAACATTTTGGTAGATAATCCACATATCCTCTGATCATAAAAATCCGCCCGCTTGTTTTTTGACAATGTTTTACTTTGTTTCCTGGGCTGGTTTTTACTGAAACATCTTGGCTGGAGTGATAATCAATTTCCTTGAGCGATGAAATATTAAACGTTGAAAGCTTATTGTCTTGAGAATTCGCTTCTGGTAAGTTTAATTCATTCATTACGAATGGCCTTTTTTTGTTTTGTCACGCTTTCATACCTACATGTGTATATTTTGGCGGGAAATTGCAGATTAAATAATTCTATTTAGATTTAAGCATGGATTTACGCAAAATTACACCTTATTCCACCAATTACTTCTAGTTTTCCTTAGTTCTATTATTATTGTTCTAGAGCTCATAGGGTTTGTCCATTACTTATTTATTTTATTGGATTACGTATTTATTGACTTTTTTAAATAATAATTAAGTAAAATTAACATGTTTTATTTCCTATTATTTGAATTAGTAATCTCACATTTCCTAAAAAAGCTGACCCGAAAGAAAATGGATAGTATTGGTAAAACACTGAGGTAAAATCTGTATAGTTAATAGTTTTGTAAGTAACGTGACTAGATTGGACTAGGTAGTAGATCTAATATGTGTAGACTATTTTTATATTGGCTGGTTACAGGCGTCTTATTGTGCTGATTTTGTATTAATATGCAATATACAGGGCTTTCTCAAATTAGATAACGACATTTTAACCACGGGCTCGGAATACATGTCTGGAAAGATACATAAATATCGTCACGACAAGTCCCTTATAGTGTAGGCAGAGAGTATCGAGTGCCACCTCACGATCCTGACAAACCTGTCTGGCTTCCTTCACGTTCATGACCCTTTTCACACAAACACGCCGAATTCGGAAACTCTTGACACCACCTTCGGATAATATCCGAGTGATCTGGTCGTGGAATGTCAACCTTGGTCTCCCCGGGTACCTACATTCATCCACATTCGCATTGTATATCTGCTTTGTCAATATTTCATCTGTCATTTTTTCCACATGACCGAACCAGCGGAGTATGCCTTTCTCGTTTTAACACCAACACTTTCTTTCAATCCCACTCTTTCTCGGATCTCACTGTTACGAATGCTATCAGGGCGCGTTATACCACAGCTTTAAACATGAAACATGAAAAATATTTAAAGAATCTAAAACTAAAAATAAATAAAATATTAAAAGTATTTATTGTTGCTATAACGCATGGGGGCCAACGAACGCTCAAAAACAGCCTATTGTCTTACGGTTGCTTCTCGCGTGTCAATTTACTTGGTATTTAATGTTTATTTGTAGCTACAGGCTACTATTTAATACGTAGTACCTACATAAGTAATAATTAGTTAGCCGAGAAAGTAAAAGCTGCTGTTGCTAAGTCGTAAGAAATCGTTTAGTTGTAAGTTTTGTTCTAGGTCATATATCGAAGAGCTTCGCACGTCGCATTCCCGCCCTATCCCCCGCTTCTTACAAATTGTTATTTCTAATAGTCATTTTTCAAATCAGTTGATGTTTGGTCGCGTTTGAGGTGCGTTAGGTTTTGTTTGTGTTTGCGTTTCTTTTTCACTAAGTATTCGTGAGTACCTTTTCAATGATAAAAGTTGAATAGGGGTTGGCTAGTATGATACCTGACTTAAGTCACCTGACGCCTTTTAACATCAGCTTCATACGTATGGGTAGGGTCGAAGGTTTGACTGACGTTAAAAGTGGACCTTACAATTGAACTAAACTTGCCTTAAAAAGTTATAGGAAAATAGGAACCTATTAGTAATACTTAAAGACACATCAACAACAATCAAGTACAGTAGTGGATATGTTTAAATGTGGATGTAAATATTGTGAATAGGTAGCTTAGGTACGTAAATCATTTTTGTAGTTACATAAGCTTGATTCTAATATTTTATCACATGCGTACATTTACTAAATTGATGTGTTAATTGTTATGATCAATCAGTTCCAAGCCTGTCATTGGGATAGGACACGCAATAAATGTAACACACACATACCGTATCTAGGTGTGTGTCGTCGCGCGGGTCATTAAACTTGTGTAACTGAACGGAATATTAAAAATGCTGTATTTTATTTAAGTCTTTTTTTACTGATTTAGTTATATATTCAGAATGTCCAAATACAATTTCGTGCACTAATTTAAAAATACCTTATATGTGTACCCAAAGATTAGGCGCGTCGATTCGTTCTCACCTTAAGAATGCAGACGCCAGGCTGGGATTTGTGATCAGTAGTTACCTCGATTATCACTATATTCACGACGCTTAGGACTAAAAGACATTTGTAGATACTAACGACTTGATGAGAAAGCAGTTCGCTTAAGAGTCATATCCAACGTCCACCAGTTGATCATGCCGTCGCGGCTGCACGTCACGTAACTGCCTTGCATGGGATCTGTGCTTCGATCCTGTACAATGTAAGTAACTCCATTGAGTACATAAAGGTATAAGAACATGTACCATTGCTAATAGTTTTGTCATTCACGGCAAACGTGATCCATGGAAAATTATTTCATACGAGTATAATTCCCAGTGTGTGTTACCGGTGATGACATATGGATCTGAGACTTGGCCGTTAAATGTGGGCCTCTTAAATAAGCTCAGAGTAACTCAGCGTGCTATGGAGAGAGCTATGCTCGGTGTTTCTCTGCAAGATATGATCCGTAATTCGGTGATCCGCAAGAGAACGAGAGTAACCGACATAGTCCAGAGAGTCAGCAAGCTGAAGTGGCAATGGGCAGGCCACATTACTCGCAGAACCGATAAACGCTAGGGAAGAAAGGTTCTCGAGTGGCGGCCCCGTACCGGAGGACGTAGTGTTGGACGACCTCCCATCCAGTGGACTGATGACCTGCTCAAAGTCGCGGGGAGTCGCTGGATACAAGCGGCTGGTGGTCGTGACTTGTGGCGCTCTTTGGGGGAGGCCTATGTCCAGACGTCCTCCGGCTGATGATGATGATAATAATTCCTATTTTACTCGTATGAAATAATTGAGGCTATACAAAATTATATTGAATATTACATACATTATATGGGAGCAGTTGAGATGATATGAATGTTCGTCGTAATATGCAAATTATCATGGTCATTCTACTATGGCTACGAGAACAGTAAATAGACCGCTAATAAATTATCTGTTTATTCTCTGCTTAACTTTCACGAGCTACCTGTAAGGAAGACTCGGGATATGGCACTCAATAGGCTTTCACAGTTAAATCGTAGAACCGATTTTGAAAAAATGAACGTAGTTAATACATTCCTTGGCAACATCCGGAGAGAAGCATATTCTCGAAATGGGATGTCTATGCTGTGAGCGCATAACAGTGGGCAGTCCCATTATTGGCAGCTGCAGGGAGGCGCGCTGATTTTCTGGATCGTTGAGGAAGTATCCCAATAATAAATGTGAGACCAATTCATCCCAATCGATTTCACCATTTCTTGCTGTATTTATCTGTATAAAAAACAATTTCATATTAATTATCATTAGCTAAGTACCCTCTACAAAATACCAGCGGCTTTGTCTAGCCGTGTGCCGTAACTTAGCTTCTACTAAAGTAGTATAAGCTTATGCATTGTTTAGCCTTATCTACTCTGTCGTCAGTGGCGTAACTACAGGGTGGCAAGTCGGCAAAATGCCACGGCCCCTAGCCGAGAAGGGGCCCCGGTCAGAGGAGACTCCAATCAAAATATCTATTATTTATCATACATGTATAGTAAAAAAAAGTTTTGTTTTGATTTATTTTTTTACCTACTCAGCTTCATACACAAGTAAAACAAAATAGTAGAAATCCAAAAATTTGTAAAAAAAAGGTTGTAACCCAGTTTTTGAACGTACTTATCCTACCTACTACTATATATTACCTAGATCTATCTTAAATAGATACGATAACAGTATTTCTAAATCATAATGTGAACCATGTTGGTTAGGTTTTCAAAAATAGGTATTGATTTATTATTACTTTTACAAGTAAAAGAGTATAAATAAGTATTATAAAATAAAAAAAACTGTGTGTGTACTTATGTACACGCGTTAGAAGTTATACTTCTTCGGCGTAATAAGTTAAAAATATTTTTAAAAACTAAAATGTTATCTATAGCTAACTTCATCATGTCGGTTTTTCGTGACGGTGCGCGCGCGCATCGTAAAAATTTACCCTCATCATTTTTTCCTAACGCGGCAAAAGAAGTATAACTTCAAAATTATGATTTTTGGTTCATTTTCTTTACATGTAGAAGAAAGGAAGGGGGCCCTAATATAATGTAACCTGTATAACGTAATATTTCTTGCAACCTTTTCAGCGTCCCATATGGATACGTCATATTTATATGTGTGTGCCGGACGTCTTATACGAACGATTGAGAGAATTGTATAACCAAATTGTGAAAAAAAGTGTTTTTAAAGAAATTAAAAACCAGCTGTCTTAGTTTTTAGTACTTTACTCACTTAAAATAGTCAAAAATCGGACTCCGTTTAAAAACCACTTCGTATGATTTGTATTTTCAGTTTTACCGTTACTCACCGCGCGCTTACCCCACACAAGGAATGTGAACCAATTTAGACTAGTTCGAGCGCGAATGACATCCGCTTGAGATACATTTATGCAGTTTTTTTTATGTAAAAATGGATTAAAAAAATAAGATGCACATATGTATATCCTCACGATAAGTCACTTTGCTTAGGTAGAGAATATCGAGTGCCAAATGTCACGATTCCTGCAAACCTGTTTTGCTACCTCCGGAACATCACAAGAAAGAAAAAAAGAGAATGTAAAGTCGTGCAAATTAGGTGGTATTTTAAACTGATCATGCACACTGGTTATATGCGGGTTATATATTACATACTAATAATAACTGTCATGCGCGTCTTTAAAATGTTTACTAATATACTTATACAGATATACAAGCACTCATGCGTATTTTTTAAATTTTAGTTTTTCGTTAATAACTGTTAGACGACGCTAAATAAGTTACCCATTTTCAACACAAATCACCACAATATAGACTTTAAATGTTACTGCAAGCAACGTCCTCTTAAGTAGGTAAAAAATAAGGATATTCAACAGAGTGTTATAATTCATAATATTTGTTTATCGTTTCCTGTATCGTTTAAACCCAAATTCATGTCATTGGTCTATTGACCATTACAGGACACTACAACGACTTACCTTACTGGTTTAAAATGCAACTATTTAGCGTACTCGTATAAACAAGGAACTACGGTCTGGCAACCCTTTGTTTCCAGTTTCGCATTATTTACCTGCCATAATTAATGATATGTTTGTTTCTGACCGTACTTAAAATTGTTAATAAAAACGAACGGGGCAAAACGAGCATAAAATCTGGGGCGAAATGAGACGAAACTATCAAAATAAGTAGAAAATCATTTTTTAGGACGAAACGGAAATAAAATGTAGGACGTACACGGATTTCTGAAGTGGGGCGAAATTTTGTAGGACAAATGAGGAACAAACCGTTAAAGTAGTCACGTGCTGTAGAAAGTATACGCAGGCAGATTTTTAAATATAACTCTAAACTCTAAATACAACTCCTAAAATTTCAAAAACAAATAACCACTTAACAATTTTTACTATATAACCATCCGAGTTTCTCACAATAATGTCTACATTTGTTACAAAAACATGTACACAGATTGTTTTCAGATATTTCACGTTTCACGATCACGTGCAAATGCATGTATCCATTATAAATTACAATGGTATGTAAACTATATTATTTTACAAAAATGTAATCAATACTATTTCACTATAATGTATGCACCAAAGGCTGTGAGTTTTTCTTAAATATGTATACACTTATAAAACTGTAGCAGTTTTCAATATTTTCAGAAAAAGGTATTCATTTCAATAACATGTACGCATTGTAATTTTCCATTTAATGTAAACATTCATTTTTATCTTTACAATATTGTTATGAAGGTAGCGACGGTGCGGCGTGGCGCGCTAAGTGGTGGCGTTGACGGTTTTATTTGTTTTTTTTTATGTTATAGGAAGGAAAACAAGCAGACGTATTTCCTGATGGTAAGAAATTCACGCCACCTAGAAACACCAAAGGTGGTGCGTTGCCAACCTTAAGTCGAAAGGTTAGGCCTCGAACAAAAGTAAGTTTACCGGCTACCTTACCCTCCAAACCGGAACACTTCATGACGTTATGGCGGCAGGAATGGGTAAGGCGGTGGTACCAAAAAGTTGTTGCGAAACTCTACCACCTAGTCAGATGTCACGGTGTTAGTGACGGTAAGTCTATGCTCACCTTTTACGAGCTGCCTGGCAAGGAAGGCAGATGGTCTATTCTGCCGCCCGGACCAACACGAGGAAATGTTTATGCTTTTCCAATCTACCCTCAACAACGTGTTGCAGAGGAATTAAGACAAATTGTTACTTTTAGCATAGTCATACTTTTTCGTTTAGTATAATTAAATATTGTAGTGCTCGTTTTTATAGTGAAGGAGAGAACGAGTAATAATAATGTGTCGTACAGGATTTCAACACATGAGAAACATAAAATTATGGTTTTAATAGAGCAGATTGCAGTTACAGATATTGCAAATAATGTTGGAATCGCAGTAAGTATTATCCGTTTAATTAATAGCAAAATATCCAAACATGAGTCGACCTATACCAAGTTGATAATAGTATATAACTCATTTATTCTATAGATGTTTTGTATAATTATGTTTCATTATTCCTATTTTTTGGAGGTAAACATCGTGTTTGCTAAAACTGCGCATTTGATGATACATTACTTTTTTTAATCCAATTCCGTGAAAGTAATTGACATCTACATAATGTCACATTCTATATGACTTATACCTCAAATCCGGAAAAAGTTGATTATTATCTTAATATTGAACAATTCAACGGAAAATACATTAAAAAACAATAAAAAATATTCTGTCCTGGATTTTTTAGGCAACCCACTTGTGAAATATTTCCGATATACTGCATTTGTTATAAAATAGGTTTCATCCTATTATCAGCTCGGTGTAGGTCGATCCAAGTTCGGATCTTAGATCATTTACATTTTAAACTAGCTACCCTGGCGAACTTGGTTCCACCCGTTAATTTTTTACGGGAAAAAATAAAATATTATTTTTCCAATTTTTCTTGCAATTTTCCAAGTTTTTCTCTTAATAAGAACTTTGTCCTGGCCATAACTAATACAATACAAAAAAAAATAGCCGAATCGGTCCAGTAGTCCGGAAGTTATGCGCTTTCCAACACATTTAGTGTTTCATTTTTATATTATAGATAAGTATATAAATAATAATCGTTTTTTAGAGGAAGACCATACGATCTTCCTCTTCTACGGTTTTTGGCTTAAGCGGTGGGAAGAGGAAGGTGACGTAGTTTGTTATAAGAGCAAAGGATGTTCTCGTAAAACTACCGAAGCGCAGGATAGGGAGCTCGTGACCAAAGTCCAAGATGAAGGATTTGTCAAAATACAGAATTTATTGATTTAATTGCAATTGTCCGCTTCAACTATTCGGCGACGCCTAGACACAGCTGGGTTACATTACAGAACTTCGGCGCGAAAACCAGTCTTATCTGCTCAGCATAAACATCAAAATCTTACAAACGTCCATTTTCCAGAAGGGGAAATGGCAGTATTGAAGAAAGGCCTAAAGTATAATCCAGTTCCAAAAAAATACTCAAAAATCGTTGGAAAATATGGCAGTTGATGCAAACATAGCGATTGTTTTAAATAAAAAGGATGACATCATTAAAAATGTTGTAGTCTATTCAATTCAGAATTAGGTATAATTAAGTCATTAAAAAAAGGATTACCGATAACAATTTAACCTTTCAAAAGCAGACAAAGGGAACGCAGTAGTTATATTGAAACATGAGGATTATAAGAACAAAGTCAATGATGTTATACTGGGTGAGGATTTTTCGCATATATCGTGTGATCCAACCAAAAAGTTTACTGCGATGATTAGACGTTCGGTCAATTCTTCGCGTTATAATTTTCCAACGACTTGGTCCCAACACAGAGCAATCGAAATGAATCCTCGTCCACCCCTTCTGTACGGTTTGCCAAAGATTCACAAAGATGGTTGTCCAATACGTCCAGTTGTTTCTTATATTGGTGCACCAGCGTATGGTTTATCAAAATCTTTAAACAAAGTTATGAAAGAAAAATCAAAATTCAACCCACCCCATAGCATAAAGAATAGTTTATATCTTGTCAACACTATCAAAGACATAGTGTTACCGGATCGGTGCAGATTAGTTTCTTTGGATGTAGAAAGTTTATTCTCAAATATCCCTTCAGAAGAGTGTATAAATTTAATGGAAGAAATGTTAATGCGGCAGCGTCAACAACCAGGAGAAATAAATGTCTGTACATGTTTTTGTAATAAATGTATACATTATTGTGAGAAACTCGAATGATTATATAGTAAAAATGGTTAAATGGTTATTGGTTTTTGAAATTTTAAGAGTGAACATATATTTGAAAATCTGCCCGTGTATACTTTTCATTACACGTGACTGTACCTAAGTATTTGACTATCTGTTAGAGAAAATATATGATAGTGAGTGTAATATGTTTTCTAGATACTATAGCAATCTAAACATATTATTGCAATATGCATATATGTATTAAAGAAAAATTGTACCGTCATGAGTATTTTTGCTGAAGGAGTAGACAGAGGTATGTTAACACACCCACTGTTACACAGTTAGTATATGTCTTTGTCTAACTGAATTTTAGAGGTAACGAAGTAACTTTGTAGTTTTCCTTTTTTATTACAATAAAAACTGACCAATTAAGGGATTCAATAAAATTTGACTTTTCGCAGGTTTCAAATGATCGGAGTATCCGCACACACACGAAAAACGATATACCTACTAATCAATCATCTCACAAACCAACTTCCTACTTCTTACAAAAAGTTATGGAAGTGATATGCTTAACATTTAATTTTATTAAAAAAAGAAAAATAAAGTATCTTCACGTTCATATCCCCGAAGAGCTAGGAAGAGGCACAACCAAGGCACCCATGACTAGCGGAAGACATATTTTGTTGCCCGACCCGGTAATCGAACCCGGGACCTTAATAAGTCAAGTCTGACGCCGGACCGCTAGACCACAGACGCGGCTTATTTTTTTATTACATTCGTAGTTTTTAATTTTGTTAATTTTTGCTGCTTATACTGACTATTATGTAGGTGTGCAATTTGTTACTTGCTAATTTTAAATCTTAAAAATATATTGTGATTACAATTTTGTGATTTTGTTCATATAAAATGTTTATTAATAAGGACTGAAGCTTACATTTTTAATTT
This sequence comes from Calephelis virginiensis, assembly GCA_002245475.1. NCBI lineage: Eukaryota > Metazoa > Arthropoda > Insecta > Lepidoptera > Riodinidae > Calephelis > Calephelis virginiensis. The sequence continues at coordinate 59,300 of NJDC01009502.1, forward strand.
TGCTAATTTTTGCTGCGTTAAATAACTATAATGTAGGTGCAGTTTGTTACTTAGTGATTTTAAGACTAAAGAACAAACTGCTATTTCAATTTTATGATTTTGTCGCAGTGGCGGATCACCTTTAAGGCAAACAAGGCACTTGCCAAGGGGCGCGAACGAGACTTCCCCCTCGAACTGCGTGAGATGGCGATGAATGTTATTAGGAGGCGAATGAGGACTACGAAGGAGAGAAGTACGAGCGACAGAAGCACCCGTGAAAGAATAAGGCTGGACGAAGAGGATGCAAGCGAGAGAGAAAATGGCGATTTTGTAGATGACATTGATGGAAGTATTGATACGCGATTTAAATGATCTCCAATTGAGACTTTTCAAATAAGAGAATCAATTTTGTGCACGACGACCAAAGACAATGTAGCATATGACCAAAGACAAGTAGACGGTATCGGCGGGAGTGACCCAACCCAAAGGATGGCACGCGGTGGTACCTTACAGATACTTGGAGTTTATGAGAATGTTGATATCTAAGTGATTTTATTTTAAGTAAATAACGAAGTTTTGTATATAATTATGAGCTTATATACTCTGTTTTGATTTATATGGTTAATCTAACTTAGAAAATGATGTTTTGGAATAGGTTTTTGATTGTTTTATAGCGTTTTTGTGTATGTAAATTTGCAATAACAATTTACGTAAAACTTATGTCTAAAATATGTTCTATTGTCTAGATTTATGTATAAAATGATAAAATGTATGAAGATAGACCGTTTTATCGTAGTACGTAACATGTAAGTCCTGTAAATAGCCAAAAAAGTTTAAGTTTGGTAATAAAATGTAAAATTTCTTGTGTTTCACTTACCCGAATATAATAAAATTGGGATATGTTGTTATAGGTAAGAAAACAATTGTAATGTGCATGAGCATTTTCACTTTAAATGGTGCAGGCAGTATTCCGGCTGTCCCACTACAAAATAAATATATTTAACATAATATTCCAACAATACGCATACAAGTTGCAGGTGTAACTAATATTCTTACAATTTGACATATCTTAATTAATTGTGTAAAAAATTATGAAGTGGTAATTTATTTTCAATATTTGATAGTTATTTATGCATCTAAACTAAGTATCTTATACAATTTCATAAATATATTTTTCAGTAAATGTATAAAATGATTGTCCTACGAATTCGCGATTACCGGACATGTCTGGTTAGTAACGCTTTTTATTATAAAACTACGTAATATATCGGGTTAATTCCGTTTTTGTGGCAGCCCCAAGTACAAATCTCCCAGTCTAGACTCCATTTTCAAGTCATTCATGAAAACTGTGTCTAATGGTAAGACGGTCTCTCGTCAACGAAGTTTTGGCAAAAAAGAATCAGTTGTGGTTAGTAACGGATTTCATTGTGAAATTATGATTTTACGTTGTTTAAATTCATGATTTGTATAAGATTATAAATACTGTTATTAGTACCATATAAGTAAATAAAATATTCAATAAGTTTTAAAAGAAACCATTCTTTTAAAACTTATTGAATATTTTATTTTTGTGTTAATAACGATCCACATTCGTCACGTCTTGTTAGTAACCATTTCTATAGTATGGACAAAAATATAACGAAATGGACATGTAAGGCTTAGTGCTCATCACCTAAATTAAATTATTCTACGATGATTCACAATATTAAACTTTTAAAAAAATATGTTAAGGAAGTTGTACCCACAGACAAACGGCATCAGCAGTTCTGTGGGACATTGTATAAACATTGTGTATGTAATCTTAATATATAAAGAAGAGTTTGTTTGTTTGCTTGAACGCGCTCAGGAACTACCGGTCCCAATTGAATAGAAGTGAAGCAGTAGTGAAAAATGTTGCGAAAACGGGGAAATTAATTCATATTTGAGGGCATAACAGAAATTGTAGCGGGTAGAGCCGCGGGCAACAGCTATTAGATAATAAAGTTATACATACATACATACATACATACATACTTACTTGTAAAAAATATAAAATCGTTATTTTATTAAGACAAGTTTAATTGTCATAAAAGTTCTAAACGTTTATAAACATTGTTATTTGTGTATCTGAGTAAGAAAACGTTTAATTATAAATGTGATGGTGATATGGTGACTCTACCTAATTAAAAACAATGTTTGATTATACACTTGTTTAATTTGAATTTTTACTATGTGGTGATATTAGTTAATATATATACAATAATATGTAACATCTCACTAAAACAATCAATAATATTATATGTGAAATGTTGACAGTGAACACTATTCCTATTAATCATGTTTCGTCACTTCACGTGTCCATTTAGAAACTGTCCTAAAATATTTTAAGCGTATTTCCTAAAAGGGATCATTGATAATTTATGCTACATAAACAGTGGGCATAATTATTAGTGATAAATAAAATACAATTAAGATTTCATTATATTTTTTGCATTTCA
>NJDC01009505.1:0-22214 GCA_002245475.1 Calephelis virginiensis
GAAAGTTTTGGACTCAAAATACTTGTTAGTTGATAAACTTGTAAGTTTGTCCGTATAAAGGAAGGTATTGTATAAAGTTGCAAGAGTTTTGTCTATCAATATTAACGCTGCCATATTTTCAGGTGATCTCTTCCTCCTCTTATTTATAACCTCGGATGGTCTTTGGCATCTTTATTACTATCATACTTGGTACACATATCTTGTTATACTATATTATCTTATACTACTACTACTACATTACTACTGTTTTATTATTATTATCCTATTATACTTTTCCCCGTGTTGGTCCGCGCTCCTTTGTAGGATAGACCATCTGACTTCCTGCCAGGCAGCTCGTAAAAGGCGAGCATAGGCTTACCGTCACTAGCACCGTGACATCTGACTAAGTGGTAGAGTTTCGCAGCGACTCATCCGGATTGGTACCACCGCCTTACCTATTCCTGCCGCCATAACGTCAATACGTGTTCCAGTTTGGAGGGTAAGGTTGCCGGTAAACCTATTTTTGCTCGAGGCCTAACATCCCGGCCTTAGGTTGGCAACGCACCATTACCACTATTGGTGTCTCTAGGCGGCGTGAATTTCTTACCATCAAGAAATCCGTCTGCTTGTTTGCCTTCCAACGTCATAAAAAAAATATGCCTGTTGTATCGGTGCCTTTCAACCCGCGACGGAAAAAGAGGAGTAATAAATGTTTGTATTGTCCACGCGTTCATGCGTGCGTGCATGTGTGTGTGCTTGTGTGCGTGTTAAACAGCACCGAAATGCATTTTGAAGAGTGTGTCGAATATTTTCTCCATTTATTTTTTCTGACTCCATTTTTCGCGAGGTTAAGAGGTTAAGGTAACATAAATTTCACATGAATAAAGAGATATGATACTTTAAGTATTATTTGAACGACTAATGACTAGAATTCTTCATTTCCATTGCCAAGACATTACAACTTAGCGAAGAATAAACAAATGCGTTAAATCCAATGCTAAAATTTTCGTTGAACTCAAACTCTTCAAATTCTAATTTGTATAAATGAAAATTAATCACTAAATGTGTTGCTGAGCGCAAAACTCGCGAACGGCTGAATTTCTTTTTTTTGTTCCAATATTCATTAAAATCCGAGGGTTCTAATGGTGATAAAAACTGGGAAAATCATTTGGAGGACGCTTTTGTTGATTACATAATTTTTTACTTACACTGTCAATGTCATACAGTACAAAAATCCCTGGGTCAACTAGATTCCTGTTTATCTTAAAGTCCTTATAATTATAACTAGTGGTCGCCCGTTGGTCGAAATTCGACCATAACAAATTTTAATATCTTGTTGATAAGAACGCCATCCTCATTTCTCAAGATCAACTACTTTGTATCCAAACTTTTTAGTGCGCCATCTGTGATTTTTTATCGTTATCATCAATATATTTGTTTGTGTGTGTCATATGCGTGGTAGTGTGGGTAATGTTTTATTTATTGATTTAATGTACTTTATGAGCATTATTATTGAAAAATATCAGCGTTCTGCACTTCTCCTACACATAAACTATAAGTGCGCCAAATTTTATGCTCCTGCGTCCTCGCAATTTTCGTAAAAAGGTGTCCAAAGTTTTGGCATCACGTATTAATATATAGATTTCATAGTTAATTATACCATCTACTCGATGTTTGTGCACTGATGGCAATATTGTTTATTCAAATTCAAGTTATTTAGTTATTACTCGGTGGCAGACTGCTGCGCAACAATTCGCATGAATTGGTACCACAGTCTATTTGTTCCTGTCACTCCTGTCACTATTGTCGTATTTAGTGCAGGTCGATACCATCAAAAAAAGATTTTTTTATGCGATAATATAGCAAAAATGCTCATGGTTTTCTTGCTGGTAAGATATAACCGTGGCCATTAGACACCGTTGATGTTGTAGGAGCGTCTCTGTTTGTTGGCCGAGGGACAAGAGTTTAGGGAAATTATTGTGAAATTCTACTGGTATCAGTGGTCTTGTTTTGAAAGGCCCGTTTAACCACTGATCGCTTCTTACGATCTGCCTGACAGGAAGGCGGATGGTCTACTCTACACAGAATACCAGGATCAACAAGGGGCAAAAGATTACTACCATAATCACTAAGATCACTAACACTAAGCAAAGTCCGGCGAAGGTGTAAAAACCGCAAACCGCATTAGTCATTAAAGAAAATACTAATCGCTATATCGACTATGTTGTCTTAAAGCGACAATTGTCCCTTATCCTTAAAAAGCTGCCTGTTTCTTTACTATTTGAAACCAAAAATTAGTCATGCTAGGTTGACAGGTAATAAAACATTTCGTAAACAAGGCTTTGTAATAAAACATTAATATAACCCCACAGGATAATCACCGACAACTCTGCGTCTATTATAAAACGTTTTTTATTCTTATATAGGTATTTCCATTCTTGCTTATAGTTCATAAGCTCGTAGTCAAAAATTAGGCACAACAAAAAATATTGTTAAGGTTTTGTTAGCAATAGGGTAGGCGTACTCCGCTGTTTAAGTGATATTTAAGACATGAGATTATGCTTGTCGGCTTATCATTTTATTTATTTTTATTTTATGATATTGGAAGGCAAACTAGCTGATGGATTTTCTGATGGTAAGAAACTCCCGCTGCTTACAGACACCAAAGATGGTAATAGCGCGTTGCCAACCTGAGGCCAGGATGGTAGGCTTCGAGCAAAAGTAAGTTTACCGGCTAACTTATCCTCCAAACCGGAACAAGTCAACGGCTAGCACTGACGTTGTGGCGGCAGGAATAAGTAAGGCGGTGGTACCAAACCACGATCACGGTGTTAGTGACGATAAACCTATGCTCACCTTCTAAGCTGTCTGGCAGGCAGGCAGGTGGTCTGTTCTGCAAAGGAGCCCGGACCAACACGGGGGATAATTATGCGCTACATTGCCTTCCATGGCATACATACTCGTACCAAAGTCTAATGAGTTATTCTAACTGTTGTATTTTGAACATTTGCAAGCTCTTGCAACTTGATTGGTGTCATAAAAAAACACGCAAATCTAACATTGCCTTGACACGTAAAGTAAAAATAAAACTATCTTCATGCCCATATTCTTGAAGAGGTAGGCGGACGCACAACAAAAAAAACATGTTGCAAAACGCAAATTAAATATCGGAAAATTGTAAAAAATTGATATTTTAAATATTTTCATTGTTCAATGAAATACTTATGCTATTGGTCCTATGAATTAAAGCGATAAAAACCGTCTTTACGTACCTTAGGGTAAATATTAAGTTAGGAGTGAAACAGTGTATATTTTTACTAATTTTGTGGTAACTAAAGTGTATTCATTCATTCATTCAATCGATCCCTTGAGTGCGAAAATTCGTATGATACGTAGCTCAACTATAGAACCGACTAAACATGATACAAAAATGGAATGTTTAGAATTTTGGGTGAAGATCATTATAGACAATGTCTAAAATAACAAATAAGTACATTTATACCTGGGTATTCTAAAAATGTTCGGTCCCTTTGAGTGTAATAGGTTTTCATTTATTAGAAATAGCAGTATCAGCCACTTAAAAAATAAAGTTCTTACAGTAAAAATTCAAATCGCAAATGTAAAGGGTTATATTTAAATGGCTAAATTAATACTTCTTTAAATCACTGTAACAGTATTTTTAAATGAAACTATAGCACTTATTCAAATTACATATTTAGTGCCAATTGCCTACAAGATCCCAACCTGCCCTGTCGAAAATAATGAACAGAGGTATTACTAAAACTGAGTTTCCAAGCGTGCGTCATTGGTATGACAGTGTTGCTATACCAAGTATTTGAAAATCCTCAAATCCAAATAAACTGCTATGACCGGTACCTGCATTTTTTAAAGTTACAACAAAAAAGAGGTTGCACGAACAATCTTAAAAAATTACAGCAGTGTAGTCGCGATCTCTCTGACTATAAGCGAGGTTTTAATAGCAATCTTCCGTTCGCAAAGTAGAGATTTAGCAGATAAGCAGGGAGGTGCAGGCAAGAATACTTAACTACCCCATAAATATATGATTACATTGCTACTTTCTGCTTTATTTTATACTTTTTAACATTCTTACAAGTTATTGTTAAGTAAAAACAAGGTACTTACGTTGTTTTTTTGTATTTTGTGAAGTTCATCATTTTATTAGTAATTATTCAGGTTATTCTATGGTAGTACCTAGGGAGAACAGTAATACAAAATATGTTATAATTTGCCAGCTATATTCGGGTCCTGAGCGAGCTGAATTATAAGGTTGCATCGGGATTGTATAAAATTGTCAAAAGTAGCTAAGAGCAATGACAACTCTTTAGAAAAATATAGTACTACTATTTAAATTATGCGCTTCGGCTTTACACTTTTTACACTTTATACTTTTATTTTTAAATTGGCTGACCTAATCTAAATTTGAGCGAAATGATTAATTATGAAATAACAACTCTCTATAGACATCTTCAAAATACATTTGGAATTTCGAAACTTGACGAATATAGCCAAAGCGCATATTTAAAATAGTACTACTATTACTTATAATTAAAATAGTACTGCTAAGACAAAAACTTCTCTATAACGTCACATATAGCCATATAAAAAGTCATATATTTAGCAAAAACAAAGTTACATTGTGGCTTCAACAAAACAAAATCACACAAAACTCCCCACATTACTGTAAACTTTAATCGAATAAATTTTTATACTTTTCTTTACACAACGGTACTTTGTGCATGTTTGATTTCAATTTAACTTTGTGAATTTGCCTTTAACTTATAATAAGGTAGCAAACAAACAGTAGATTCAAAGCCTCCATATTGTACACAAAATCAAAAGTTATAGCTTTTATTGAAACGAAGTTCCTTACGGCAGGCTTGGAGGAGATAGAGATTTTGCTGCGAGACCGAACTAAAAAATAATGTGATAGTAAAAACCGTAAGAAAAACCGTGGAATAAAACCGTTAAATGAGACGTCGTATACAAAAGCGAGTAGTGTATAATACCTTTATCTTTCTCCCTCACTATACCCCGCCAATGCATAGTATGTGCTCATGAGTTGTGTCGACTCAGCATTAGCTTACCTACCTGGTTTCCCATGACACCAAATTTATATTATTTTAGTGCCTGTAAACATCATCATAGCGTCAATCCCGGTTGTTTTTCACATAAAAACCCAAAGTTCACGTTTGTAACTTCTCTTCTTCTGCCTGGCCAGGTTTGTTAACTGTGGTAGTATATGGTACGTAGATAGGGTAAAGCTTGATCATAATATTTTTTGTTTAAATTAGTAAATGATAGCCTTTTAATTAATAAATTTTAACTTATATATTAAATTTTATATTTCAACGATATATTAAGTACAGTATAGTTTGGTTAGATATTTGCACACCACAATGTGGTACAATGTTGGTACGAATAAGTATTTTGTAACAACTTTTAAACACACATATTCCCTAAATAAATAAATTTCATTTTATTCCTCCTCCTCTTTCTTATATTTATTTAGCGCACATGTCTTATTCCACGAAATTTAGCCAATGTTTATCGTTCAGCCTCTCTTACCGGCACTTATAGGTTTTATGGCATTTAGATTTTTTTAACGTAACGTAGCGTAATAGTACCACGAATTTATTTACTATGCCACTGTAGGAACAACTTTATACAATTTTCCTAAGCGATTATGTAAAACTGATATGAATTTCGAAATAGTTAATAACTGGTACAACAGTTCCCTGGCCAGTGGATACATTTAAAGTTTGTAGTAGCCTGTAGTAGCCGTATAATCTCAAAATATATGCTTTTAAACTCAACATCGTTTAAACAACTCGTTTATAACATTTTAATAGATTTGGTACTTGTTGATATTTTACGCCAAGTCTCTTACAGGGTAAACAGAGAGTATCGAGTGCTGGACCTCACGATTCTGACAAACCTGTCTGGCTTCCTTCACGTTCATTACCCTTTTCATACATGTTGATATTTTGAACAAGTAAGACTGTGATCAAGAAGACAGACCTTTTAGAGTATAAGGGCTTGAAGATACTTTTTTGTAATGAAAATAACGTTGACTGGTATTGGTTGAATGTCCGGTTATCAATAAGTTTGCAATCTATCACATCTTGGGCCATTGTAACTTCGTCTGATTGTGGATGCCATGGTCGCACCCTTAGAGAGGTAAGAAAACACCTGTATATTATCTATATTACAATATTTTTACAATATTACGCTACGCACCATTACCGCCTTTGGTACGGACCGTTTATTTCTCACCATTACAAATATTTGACTGCTCATTTGCCTTTAATTCCCATGTTCGTAAAAGGCGAGCAAAGGCTTACCGTCACTAACACCGTGACATCTGACTAGGTGGTAGAGTTTAGCAGCGACTCACCCGGATTGGTACCACTGCCTTACCTTTTTCTGCCGCCATAACGTCGTGACGTGTTCCGGTTTGGAAGGTAAGGTAGCCGGTAAACTTACTTTTGCTCGAGGCCTAACATTTCGGCCTCAGGTTGGCAACGCACCATTACCACCTTTGGTGTCTCTAGGCGGCGGGAATTTCTTATCATTAGTAAATCCGTCCGCTTGTCTGCCTTCCAATATCTTAAAAAAAACAAACATAAATTTAAAATTTTGGTTTGATATTTCTTAAAGAACCAGAAAACCCAACTTTATACAAATTATTTTTAACACCCTGCGTGTAAATTTAGATCCTGCGCCGCCATTTTGTTTTGAAGTCATTCTTCATTCGCCACAAACATATTACGCGCATATTTTATAGATACTAAGCAAAGAATACCGAGTATTCAGTAACAAAACGAGGCTATTCAAAAACAAATGTCCTCGGCAAGACTGAATATGTAAGTGGAAGAAAACTCTTTGGCATGTTGGCATAAACAATGACATCGTTTACTTTCATGAAGTGTTTTCCTGAGGATGTCCTCCAGTCTTACGACTACCTAGTATAATGATCTGCACACTTACACTTTCTTAATGAGCTTGTTAACAGTATCACGCACGAAGTATGTATGAAGCAGACAGATAGACTTGAAGATTATAGATATTCGATTGTTATATCTGTGGTCTAGCGGTCCGGTGTCGGACTTGACTTATTGAAGTCCCGAGTTCGATCGGGGGGGTTGGGCAATAAAAAATAGATAAATGTGTATTTTTAATTTTCTAATAAAAATAACGCTGTCCGGGATTAGATAAGTACCCGATTGGCGATAGGCTTGCCTCCTATTACATAGTGGGACTTGTGTTCGACTAGTAGTGGGTGATCTGGTTGTGCCTCTGCCTAGGACTTCGGGGATATTGGCGTGAAGATAATTAAATGTAATAGTAGCCAACGAATAGCTATACTACAATACCCTTTGTAGAATTGAACAAGTTATGCGAGATATATCTACCATATATTTGCCAACAAGTGAAAATATAATATAATGTAAATAAGGGTGATTTGAAGGAGAATTATTAATAATTATATAAAATTCTAATTGAAGCTTTAAAAAAACACAATTTTAGAATGTTAGAATGAAGTTTTGCAGTCAGAAATATTATAAAACTAGCTGTTACCCACGGCTTCTCCTGCGATAAATTGAGATGTAAGCTATCCTATCTCTCAAGTTGGATCGAACTGCACATGGTGTGCGAATTTTATTATAATCGATTAAGTGGTTTAGGAGTCCATTGAGGACAAACATTGTGACACGAGATTTATATATATTAGATAAATTATATTAGATCTTTATAGCGTAAGTTGTGATGAATGCCACAGAGTAATTGATTGACTTTAGATACTTTTTTTACAATAACTTGACCTAAGTTTCATGGAACCTTTTACTGTTTTAGAAATATAATTAATTATCTAGAAAAATGTGGCTGGGTTTCTTGAATCCATAAGGTAAAGGGTCATCTATCTCGTATTGTTTTGATTAATTTCAAGATGTGGCAACTATTTATCATAAAAAGGGTTATTTAAAACTCAATAATAATATAATATTTGACTGCCTCGTTGGTCGAGTGAATCCAGAGGCTCGGATTCGATTCCCGATGGAGCAGGCATTTTTATGATGAACATTAAAATGATGGCATTTCCGGGTCTGGGCGTGTATTAAATTTATTCTAATATCGATTTAAGTATTACTATGTATTTGTATCGTTGACTAACACCCTTAACACAAGCGTATAATTTGCTTACTTTGGGGTTAGATTCAATTTGTTTGACTTGTCCCGAGATATTTATTTATTTATTTACCCCTAGTTATAAGCTAACTCGTTGTCAAATAATTACCCCAAGAACGTTAAAGTGGCCCTAAGTGAATTCTGTAAATTAAAAATATTTAAAATACAATGAGCGCAGCTGCCTGAGGGGGAAGCCAAACACATGCAGCTTTTTTAGAATGTTTGTCTGTCTATGTCTGTCTGCATGGCGAGCGTGATTCACACCGAATTTTATTCAAAGATTAAGTAGTCGACATTCTTCAAGTCATGGTTGGAGTGGAAATGTGACGACCTCATTACTCATTACAGGAATATTGTAGTAATATAGATTGCTGGATTTATTACCAGGATTCTATTTTGTTTCTCAATATAAATAAGTGTTTTCACGCCCATATCCCCGAAGGGATCGGCAAAGGCACAACCAGGGCACCCACGACTAGTCGAAGGCACTAAGTCCCTCAATTTGATAGATGGCAAGCCTATCTCCAACCAGGTACATATTTGCGATCCCGGGCAGCGTCATTTTAATTACAAAATGGAAAATACACGTTTTGTAACTTCTTTTGTTGTTCAACCCGGGGATAGAATCCGGTAGACCGGTAGTGCACAGAGGCGATTTAATTAAATGGTAGTTTTTTTTGCCAAAAGGTAACGAAGCAGTGCGCGGCTCCCCTGATAGTAAGAGATAACCGTGGTATTAAAACACTATAGATGCTATAGGTGCGTTGCTATCCTGTGGCTGGGGTGTTCGGACTAATGTGCAAGTCTACCGACTACCTTACCCTCTAGACTGGAACATGACACTTTCCGTATTATTGAGGTGAAGTGTTTTTTTTAATGATGTTAGAAGGATTTCCAGATGGTAAGAATTTCACGCCGCCTAGAGACACCAAGGTGGTAATGGTGCATTGCCAAACTGAAGCCGGGATGTTAGGCCTCGAGCAAAAGTAAGTTTAACGGCTACCTTACCCTCCGAACTGGAACACGTCAACGGTCTCCATTACGTCAACACTCGCCATTGTCGTGTTTTAGCTTCGATGATAAGGATGGCCGATATATTTACGCAAGAAACTTAATATTCCAGCTTCAGGGTGGCAACGCATCTGCTCTCTTCGGTGTATCGACTTTGTGTATTTCTTACCATCAGGAAATCAGGCTGCTTTTTGACTTGTTATAGTTTCATAATGAGTGTCACTGATGTTGACACGTAAGTATCTTCACGAAAGAGGTAGGCAGAGGCACAACCAGGGCACTCACGACTAGCCAAAGACACTAAGTCCCACAATGTGATAGGTGGCAAGCCTATCGCCAACCGAGCACATAATCCAATCCCGAGTAAAGTTTTTTTTTTATTAGGAAATTGAAAAAAACAAATGTTCTTTTTGTTGCCCGACCCAGGATTCGAACCCGGGACCTCATGCAGGCAAGTCCAACCCCTGGACGTCTAGACTACAAAGGCGAACGTTAAGGCATATAATACGTTTTTTATGTGCAAAAAAATATAAATCATTTACATTTTTGTACCGCATGAAAATCTAAAGCAAATACCTTGTTTACGTAAGAATCGTTTACTTTCATATGGCATTTATCAGAATAAGGAGTGTCCTTCAGTATTATGGGAACCATATCAAAGAATTATCGCTTTGCCAATATGGCGCACTTACGGCTACAGGCCGTTACTGGACATGGTAAATGATGTAATTCTGAAGGAAACCCGTTAAATTTTATCTGTTATCCGAAAACAAAAACGTCAAGTTTCTAGTTATGTAAATAATGTGTGTATGTGTGTGTGGTTATATCAGGGTTGTATTAAATAGATATATTTAAGGCACATCCTGAGAATCACCTCTGTGGTCTAGTGGATCAGTTGTTGCACTTGACTGCATGAGGTCCCGGGTTCGAATCCCGGGTCGGACAACAAAAAAAATTGGGTTTTTCCAATTTTCTAATCAAAAAAAAAATTGCTCGGGATAGGATATGTGCCCGATTGGCGATAGGCTTGCCATCTATCATATTGTGGGACTTAGCATCTTCGACTAGTCGTGGGTGCTCTGGTTGTGCCTCTGCCTACCTTTTCGGGGATATGGGCGCGAAGATACTTTTTTTACATCCTGAGAAATCATCTCTAAAGGAATACGTTTAAGAAACCGGGGGCTTATTAACATTTTTTTTATATTATAGATCAGCAAACAAACATACGGGTATCCTTATTGTAAGACACCATAGATGTCATAGATGCGTAGCTGTCCTTTGGCCGGGTTGTTAGTCTAAATGTGTAAGTATAGAGATTACCCTACCCTCGAGACTGAAACATGACAGAGTCATCGCTGGTAGATAGGTAAGATGCAGGGCAAGTTACTGCTCAGTACTCTACTACCAGTAGTCTTGTTGGTGATAAAATATTAACCCTAAGATCGCCTCTTACGTGCCGCTTAGCAGATAGGCAGCTGATCTATTTTAATCAGTGGTGCCGCACCAAAACAGGGAAATTGAGTTTTTTTTACCAAACAGAAGACAAAAACCAGGTGGATTTTCTGATATAAAGAAATATACATTGCTAGACATCAACGGTTGTAATATGTGGTAGTTTTCGTTGCCAATATATAGCTAGGATTTTAAGCCTCTTTCGTAAGTATACTAACAATCTTACGTTTCTAATCGAAACATAAAAGTGGTGAGCATGTCATGTGGTATGCAGAACGCCTGCTGGCGGCGTTAATAGTTCAAAAAGAGCTAGCAAGTCATGGTCACGGTATTGGTGACAAAAACTGAGACTTTTCGTATACGAATTACGAGCAGATTAAATTTTGTTTTATCTTAAAATGATTTAAAACATTTTTTATGTTAAAATATCTTGCAAATTTAAAAGTCGTCAACCGACTACATACATCGTTTAATTAAATTAATTAAATTCTTTTTACACGTTTTCTTTCCTTGTAAATTCCTTCAATGTATACTTTAACCAACTTTGAAAAGAAGGTTGTATAATCCACTCTTATATTTTTAATACGTGTTTAAAGTTTTAATCATCTCCATAATTTATTAAACCGATTTCAAAGATTCCTTTTTTACTTGGAAGTAATTACACTTTGTAATTCCAAGGTTGTCTCTTTTTCAACCAACCTAGATTTGATAATGGAATCGAAAGGAAATTGGGGAAATTACGCATTTATTTTAACAAGTTTATTACGACTAGTGGTTGTCCATTGATCGAAATTTTAACATTTCTTAAAACCTGTTTTAATTTCAAACTTTTTAGTGCGCCATCTGTGATCTTTTATCGTTATCATCAATATATTGGTTTGTGTGTGTCATATGCATGGTAGTGTGGGTAATGTTTTATTTATTGATTTAATGTACTTCATGAGCATTATTATTGAAAAATATCAGCGTTCTGCACTTCTACACATAAACTTTAAGTGTACCAAATTTACGCTCCTGCGTCCCTGCAATTTCCGTAAAAGGTGTCCAAAGTTATGGCATCACGTATTAATATATAGATTTTATTACTTTAGTAACATTTATCCAAATGTTCAATAGCAACTCAGGTATTTCGCGCGGAGACAAACACAAATCGTGAAAATTAGTTGAGAACGGAACGGAAAGAACAGCTTTTTTTTAGTAAAAATGGAGTAACTAGTACTATTTTGTTATTTCATTTTAAAAACAGACATATGGTATTTAGTACTTTAGGAATTTAAAGCATAAATTCAGTGAAACATTTTAAACATTCCATTAAAGGGATATATATACTCGGGTGTTAGTTGAAAACGGGTAAAGTCTCGCATCCATCTTCCGATTCGTGCTAAAAAACCGATATACAAGGCGAGGTGATCATTTACTCTTTCATGCCCGCCTTTTACCTCGAAGAAAAGAAAATATACTAATAAAGAAATACGTATGTCTTTATGTGTTTCATTTGTGTTCTTACCTCATATACTTATCATCTTCTAACTCACTTTTATTAAGGTACAAGCCGACAGCGAACTTCGTCACGCTTGACATTAGCAGCTATTAACATTTTGTATGGATGTTTTTCCTTATCCTTCAATTTTCTCGTTTTTATTTTTCAGAATACATACATTCATACATATTTTCACGCCAAGTCCCTTACGGGGTAGGCAGAGAGTGCCAAACCTCACGATCCTGACAAATCTGTCTGACTTCCTTCACGCTCATTACTCTTTTCATACAAACACGCCGGTTTTTAGACTCTTGACACCACCCTCGGAAAACATCCGAGTGATCTGATCGTGGAATCTCTACCTTGGTCTCCCCGGGTTCCTATATCCATCCACATTCGCATCGTATATCTGCTTTGTCAATCTTTCATCAAACATTCTTTCCACATGATTGAACCAGCGGAGCATTTATCTTCATAAGAATATTTTCCTAATAATCAACTCAACAAAAAAAAGAATTAAAAATTGGTTTATCCGTTTAGGAATGACGCGATGACCAAAGCTGAATGGGTTCTATTTACATGATAGATTAGACAGAGTTCAATACTGGATTGTTAATGTGCCTGGTTGGTAACCTATCACACTATGGGACTTAGTGTCTTCGGCTTGTCGTGGGTGCTCTGGTTGTGCCTACCTCTTCGGGGATGTGGGCGTGAAGATGCTTTTTCTATATTACAAACAACAACAAAATGTGATGTGTCAGATATCGTTTCCAGAATGTACTACATAACAGTGGAATAATATATTGATATAAATATCAAATAAAACCAAATAACAATACATTTTATCCTGAGTTTCCTTCTTTTGAAACTCTCATTTGCCTAGATATAGAGGGGTTCTACCCAGGATACCTTTTTTATGTTATTGGAAGGCAAGCAAGCAGACGAATTTCCTGATGGTTAGAAATTCACGCCGGCTAGAGACACCAAACGGGGTAATGGTGCGTTGCCAATCAGAGGATGTTAGGCCTCGAGCAAAAGGAAGTTTACCAGCTACCTTATCCTCCAAACCAGAACACATCAACGGCAAACACTGACGTTTTGGAGGTAGGAATAGGTAAGGCGGCAACTTTCCTTAAAGAGAAGGCAACCGGTAAGTTTATTTTTTACATAACATGGAGACTGGTTATACCTAACTCTGTCGGCGATCTTAAAATAATTAATGAATTATTTTCGGTGTTCCCCGTGTTCCCCGTGTTTAACCGGGATTCTTTACTGAATAAACTATCTGCCTTCCTGCCAGGCAACTCGTAAAAGGCGAGCATAAGCTTACCATCACTAACACCGGACATCTGACTAGGTCTGACTAGGTGGTAGTTTCCCAGCGACTAGCCCGCATTTTTACCACCGTCTTATCTATTCCTGCCGCCATAATGATCGTTGACGTATTTCGGTTCGAAGAATAAGGGTGTGGGTATTTACCTTTTCTCGAGGCATGATATAAGTTCTCAGGTTAGAAACGCACCATTACCACCATTGGTGTCTCTAGGTGGCGAGATTTTTTTACCATCAAGAGGATTTGCATGTTTGCCTTCCAATACCATAAAAAAAGTTATGCTGTACAGCAAAGCCAGTGTTGTACATAAAAATCGTATAGCGGTAGTATGCGGTATACATGTAACGAAGGTACTTATGCTAGATTATGAAAGAATTCGCATTTAAAGTGGCCCTGATGTGCTGATGTGTACAACTCTTTCCAGCACTCGAAAACTGTATGTTATTTATTTATGAAGCACCTAAATATTTGCACTAGTGCATCTTATAGAGAATGTGTGGAAAAATAACATTACTCGTATTACATGTTACTTTTGTTTTTTAAAAGCTTTTTTCTATTACATACCCTTTGTAGATATTTCAATTAATTTAAAGGGTTCTTCTTCTTTTATAAATACGGCTTTCGATCGTTTTTCACGACTTACTTTGCCAATGTCAAGTTAGTTAATTCTTATACAGTCATTAGTCACTATGTACAAAGTCATGTCAGGTCGGTGTCTTGAGTAAAGGGGTGGTTTCGTTACTCAAGCTCATCTAATGAGATTTGACGGCAGCGAGGAAATAAACGATACACTGATTTCTTCATGATTATTTCATATGTGCACTTTCACTGAACAAAATTAATCTACTTCCCACCTAAATTAGCCAATTTCACTCAATTTAAACGCAAAATTCAATAATAATGAAAAAATACTACCTACCACCTTCATTCACGATGGCGCCAAAACTCCGTAGTTATAAAATAATCCTACAAACGCTTTGTTATTTATTTTACGTTAGCAATATGTCATACTTTTCATTTTTCCTGTTACCTATGATATACGTACATTAATACTATGGTATGGCTGTACGCAGTATACTTACCGAAGTTTATCTTCAGCTTACTATTTTCTACAGATAAAAAAAGATATGGAGCAAGCCGGCGAATACTCTAAGATATGCCTTTTTTGAAGTTGATTAATAATTATTAAATTCGGTCAGAAGTTTATATAGTAGATACACACAAATACATAGATACCTATCATTTTTTTAAATTGCACAGTATAGTTATTTTAATAATAGGTATTTTTTTATTGTTCACGAATTCGCCTTTATTTACAACTATTCGTTCGAAAGCGCAACGGGGCTTGTGTCTTATAGGTGTATAATGACTATATCATGTTACGGTCCAGAGGGAAGGGTAGCCGGTAATCTTAGAATAGGCTTAGGCTTGACATGTCGGCCACAGGATGGCGGCGCACCTATAACATCTATGGAGTTTAAGTCACGATTAATTCTTATTATCAGGAGAGCCGTGTCGTTACTACCATTAAAATACACATTTATTTACCTACCTACTTATTTTGTCAAAATTAGGTTTCTACTCAATCTACTAGTGACAATTGTTTATTATTTACCTGGCATTGTATATTATTAACCTATGATATATGACATCTACTAGAATCTTATCTTTTCTTTTCAATGCCTATTTGTTACAAAATCCTAGATAATGTTTTTATACAAATAATAGGCACTTAATTCATTGTTTAAATAATGGTTACTACGCGTAAAGAATAATTACATATAAAATAATGTAAATACTTATATAAATGTGTAAAACGTTTTATTACAAAATAATAAATTATAGTACTTCGCAAGTTCGCACGCAAGCGGGCAGAATACGTTCACTCCCTCCATTCGTTCATTTCGCTCCCCTCGAAATCAGTCGTTCAAGCGTTTGCAGAGAGTGTAGACGTATTGCGGGCTTTCATATTATCGGTGCGTATTGTACGATTTTACCTCCCAGTTTTATGTTCACGTGGAAAAAGTAGACAGACAGATCTGGATTACCTTATTCTGTTTTGTTTTCCTAAGTGCAAAATGTGAAGTGTATCGAGAGATCTAGTGTAAGTGAACTAAGTGCCAATTGGTAACAATTTTGGTGGTTTTGCGTTAATCCTGGATTATTTTGTTATGGTATGTAATGTTTTGTTAATTGAAAACGCGTTTAATTTATGAAATGGCAATTGTGTAATGTTTTTCTAACTATCTTCAAGGTTATACTCGAGATTGTTTAGTTCGTAGATAAGCTAACTTATGTCGGTTCTACATGTATAAATTGGCATACGCAGCTAAAGTAGGTTATTCAAATAGATAATTCGTGGTTGAAACAACGCGTTTTTAAGTTTTTGCTGCAAATTATAAAAATTTTGTCCGCGGTATCATCTGCAGTTAACAATGTCAAATTTTCCCACGATATTAAAAGCGATTGGGATAAAACTAGCCGTAATCAATCTCAACTCGTGTCTAGTACTACTACTACCTATTACTTATTCAGTTATGATTAGAGTTATTCATTATGATTCCTCCCACCTAGACTACTACTACTAATAATTAAATTGTCTTTATTTCACGTAAACATACAAGAGGCACCTGTGACGCGTCTATACAATAAATCTACCACCGGATCGGAACGCGGCCTCACACTGAGAAGATCCGGCAAGAAACTCAGCGGCTGGTCGTTTTTATTTTCCTTATTTTAAAATATATTTACAATAATAAATGTAATGATACCTTATATTTATAAGTGATTGGCATGAGGAGCAACTAATCCCAAGCCGTCTTATCACCTAAATATTCAGCAATGTTATAATAACCCTTTTCATTTAATTTACATTTGACACATTTCTTAAATTTATTAATTGGAAGTTCTTTCATATAATTGGGAAGTTTATTGTAGAACTGTATACATTGGCCCATGAAAGAATGGCTTACTCTGTGGAGACGAGACCCATGCACAGCAAGATTATTTTTATTACTTGTATTGACACAGTATCACAATTTATTTTAAACGAACTTGAATTTCTTTGAACACACATTAAATTTTCAAAGATATACTGGGATGCTACAGTTAGAATTTTGATTTCTTTAAACTTTTCTCTCAGAGAAACTCTTGGGCCTAGGTTATAAATTGCCCTTATGGCTCTCTTTTGTAATATAAATATAGTATTTACTTCGGCAGAGCTCCCCCAGAGAAGAATTCCATACGACATGATGCTGTGAAAATAACTAAAATAAACCATCTTAGCGGTTTCAACATGAGTTAATTGTCTCATTTTTTTAACAGCATACGCTGCTGAGCTTAACTTAATTGCAAGTTTATCAATGTGCGGGCCCCATTACCATTTTTTATCAATTGTTACTCCTAAAAACGTAGTAGAATCTACAAGGTCCAACTTGTTCCCATTAAGTTGTACGTTGTTATCTACTTGCCTCACATTTGGCATCGAAAATTTAATACATTTATTTTTTTTTATTCAAAAAAAGATTATTTACATTGAACCAGTGTACAACTTTTAAAATCGCATTGTTCGTTTCGTCATACTTACCCAGTTGTCTATTCACTTTAAATATAAGTGAAGTGTCATCCGCGAACAATACAATTTCGTGTTTATCTCTTAAAGGTAAGGTAAGTCATTAATATATACAAGGAACAAAAATGGACCAAAAATAGAGCCTTGGGGGACACCCATCGTTACAGCAGCACCTGTCGATTTTTTACCGTTAATCACAACTTTCTGAATTCCCCCATTCAAATAAGAAATCAGAAGATCGATGCTTTATTTCTAATTTCATAATGGCGCAGTTTCTTGAACTATTAGGTACTAGCATCACAATGAAGTTATCTAAATAACTAGATAGGTACCTAATACCTATCACTAGCGGGCAATGGGATCGTCGTATCCCTAAGCCCATTGTAGCAATTTAATTATTGTAATAATAACTAGGTATCTAATTGACCTAGAGACCCTAAACACCTCTTACTTTAAGCAAAGGCGTTAATTTCTACTTCATGATTACAAAGTATCTACTTTAATTTCGCTAAACCAGTTTAAGTATTAGGTAGCTAGGTAGTCTGGTCGTCAGTTTCGACATAGCTTTTCAATATTAAATTCCAAGGTCCACAAAGTTTTGATTAAGCGTGTAATATTTACATAGGCACCCATTAGGTTGATTACTTGACATGTTTAGGGCAACCTTCATGCCTACCCATTACAAACATTTGCTAAGCAGATTTCTGTTCAATTTACTTACCTAAATCACTAGTTTACTTAACTTGTATATAATGTATATATTATTTAAAATATACTAGCCGACCCGGCGAACTTCTTTCACTTGTTACTGGAAACTCTTTTCCTAGTTGGCTGGGGTACTTGGCGTGAAGATATGAACTTAGAAATGTGTAAGATGACCTGTACGTTAAAATTATTAAAGATGTTAAAATCGTTTAGCATTTTTAAGTTTTCTAAATCCGCTTCGGAAACTTTTAAATCCGGATATCTCTATATCAAAATTAGATTAGCTTCAGCAGTATAACAGTGTAAATGTAAAAAGGTAGTAGGTATAATCGCATTTATAAAAAGATATTTAACACTCCTAAGTCCCAAGAAACCTTGAGATATCTAATATATAAAATTCTCGTGTCACAGTTTTCGTTGCCATACTCCTCCGAAACGGTTTGACCGATTTTGATGAAATTTTTTGTGCTTGTCAGGTATCTATGAAAATCGGCCAACGTCTATTTTTCATCCCCCTAAATGTTAAGGGTAGTCCACTCCTAAATTTTTTTTTGCAATTTTCAGACAAAATTAAGTATTTGTTTTTACTTTTTTATGATACAGCATATAAAATTACATACAACCCTAAATTTTCAACGTTTTATCACCAACCCCTATTTTCAATAGTCATTTTAGTAATTTAATAACTGATTAATCGTCATTTAATTAGTTATATGGCAAAACAACGTTTGCCGGGTCAGCTAGTATCGTTATAAAAATGGACAATGTGCTGCAAAGTCTAATCTATTATTATGTTCAAATCCATGACCATCAATCAGTTCATTTTATTTTACATTCGATATTGTAACCTGCAAAAAAGTACTTTCCTATTTCTAACGGTAGCAGGAGTATGCACCTATTAGGTACCTGATAAAATTAGTTCGAAGTATTCTACCATGTACCTACCTAATTGAGCGTACTCGTAAGAACATTTTATATTTCCTTCGTTTTATTGGTTAACAATTTTCGAATCAGTAGTGGATTGGTTAATGTTATGATACAAACCTAACTTGTACGTACTTTAATACTATGGACATTCGGCAGTAAACGGACTGAACTGCTGTTTTATTGAGATACCATGGACTTTTTATTTGTCCGGTAAACGTCCTGCTGTTTAATAGTGTTATTTTTAGTTAACTGAAAGCACTGAAGTCGCCACTGCGGTCCAGGTGTTGGACTTGACTTCATGAGGTCCCGGGTTCGATTCTCGGGCCTGGCAACAAAAATAAAATTGGGATTTTCCAATTTTCTAATAACAAAAACACGTTGCTCGGGACTGGCGATAGACTTGCCGCCTGGCAACAAAAATAAAATTGGGGTTTTCAAATTTTCGAATAACAAAAACACGTTGCTCGGGATTGGCGATAGACTTGTCACCTAGCACGTTATGGGACTTAAGGCCCCATACTTAGTCAGCCAGAAGAGCCAATCAGCGCAATCCCCCGTTCCATGATTACTATGAAATATTGCGCTCTAAAGTAAATGTCTTAAGCGCCAAATCACTATTTTTGACACTATAAAAGTAATTTGAAAAAAATATAAAAACTGAAACAGTTATCTTTTAGGTATAGTACTTATCTATGTTTATGTTAAATCTGGTGTCGATATTTTCATAATTGAAGTAGACAGTAGGATTTGCAGGGATAGTGGGAATAACCGATCTCCAATTTTCTCCATATAAACTGTTAGTAGCTGTTTATTTCAAGCAATACAAAGTTCGCTGCATCGGCTAGTATACATAAGACTATATATATTTTATTCCACTTGATTGATTTGTTTGAGTAGCTGTTACCCGTGGATGTATAAATAAATATTCCTGAACAAGTACCTAACACAAAATTGTATCTAACCCCAAAGTAAGCAAACTATATGTTTGCGTTATGGGTGTTAGTCATGCTTGTATTAACCAACCACTTAAAAAGCCCATTGTAGATCATCGAACCCCGGGATACGATCATCATCTTCATGCTAACATCTCGACCGACAAAGAATTGAAAACAAATTCGGTGTTAAAAAAACTGTGTCTCGTATGTTCTCAGGTTATTCCGCCAAATATGGAATTCCGCCCACAGACATTTGGGTTTTGGCCAAAACAATCAAGCTGCGCTGACTAACAGTAACTGGCGAGCTTTTTTATTGGCAATGTGACCTTCTAGCTTGACCTTCGCAATGTTAGAATTTACATCGTATTACATAATGTCAATATAAATAAAGAAAAACGTTGAATAAGATTCTCGGAACATATGTTAATCATTCTGGAAACATAATGTAAAAATACGTCTATAGCTGCTAATATTATAAAGCTGAAGAGTTTGTTCGTTGGTTAGTTGAACGTGCTAATCTAAGGAACTGCTAAAGAACTACAGTGCGATTTGATAAATTATTTCAGTGTTAGATAGTCCATTTAGGAAGGTCATAGGCTTATGTATAAGCCCAATAGATCGGAGCATCAATGAAGAATGTTTTAAAATCGAGGGATTTTTTTCCATACAAACTGTTAGTTTCTGTTATAGTCAAGCGATGCGAAGTTCGCCTAATCGGCTTGTATTTTATATAGTTATAAGAAAACAAATAAATCCCCCCGTGTTGGTCCGGGCTCCTGTGTAGAATAGACCCTCTGCCTTCCTTGCCAGGCAGCTCGTAAAAGGCGAGCATAGGCTCACCGTCACTAACACCGTGACATCTGACTAGGTGGTAGAGTTTAGCAGTGACTCGTCCGGATTGGTACCACTGCCTTACCTATTCCTGTCGCCATAACGTCATGACGTGTTCCGGTTCGGAGGGTAAGGTAGTCGGTAAACTTGCTTTTGCTCGAGGCCTAATATCCCAGCCTCAGGTTGGCAACGCACCATTACCACCTTTAGTGTCTCTAGGTGGCGTGAATTTCTTAACATCAGGAAATCCGTCTGCTTGTTTGCCTTCCAATATCATAAAAAAAAAATAAAAAAAAAAACTAAAACAGTAGATGTTACTGCTGCAACGTTATCTTAGAATACTATTGACTGCTCTACTATCCAGCACAAAACATGACAATGGCTAACACTGACGTTATAATTGCAGAAATATCAAAGGTGGTGGAATAACGCAATTAAATGATACAGCCGTTTGTGTACTTGCAAATTTCCGAAACTCATAAGGGAATCAAAACCTACAGGGTACTTCTCGTAAACTCAGAATCTTTGAATTTGCTACGAGGTAACGTCTATAGCAAAGCTATAGAAAAAAATCGAAAACAGTAGTTTTTTATTACGTCACATAATAAAATGTCTTAATTTTTAAATGTTTACTAATTAACCTACAGGTTTCTACAGAACACCCCGGTGCAGTCCGACTTGCGCTTGCCCGGTGTTTATGGCTAAGAATTTATACAAGAATTGGTTTCATCTTGGGAAACTAAATAAAATAAAAAGGAAATTGATTAAGTAACCCGTACACATATTTTTGCATACTTCGTTAGTAATCTTTGAGAATCTAAGAATCTATAGAACTTTAAAAAGGAAAATCAATTATTACCTGCCTAGTTAGGTATACTTACAGTTCAATATCACATGATCACCCATCAGTTTACTTGAGATCAAAATTTAAAGTAAATTAACAATGTATGAAAAGGGTAATGAACGTGAAGGAAGCCAGACAGGTTTGTAAGGATCGTGAGGCCTGGCACTCGATACTCTCTGCCTACCCCATAAGGGACTTGGCATGAAGATATGTATGTATGTATGTATGAAAAACAGAATCAGCAAAATTGGTTCATCCGTTCAGGCGTGTGCGATGATGATTATATATATACATATAGATTAAGACTTCGAAATAGAATATTAAAAAGCAATAATTTGTCGCCATGTCGAAGTCAGTTAGGTGCCGCCCCACACCTCGTTATAACTTCAAACGGAACTAAAAGCTATAAATAAACTTCTTCGAATAGTTAATTAAAATCAGTTTGTTTATATTACGTTAAAATGTTCCTCTTGATATTTTTTAATAAACAGACTGAGAGTAACGCTTTAATTAGACTCATTTATAACTAGGTGCGTTACGAGATGTTTTTTTTACCAGGCTGCATAGTTTTTGCCCATGTTTTTCGGAAATATGCATGTGTGGTCTAGTGGTGCAGGTGTTGTACTTGACTGCACGAGGTCCCGGGTTCGATTCCTGGGTATGGCAACAAAAATAGTTTTTTCCAATTTTCTAATAAAAAAAAGGTTGCTCGGAATTGGACATATGCCCGGTTGGCGATAGGTTTGCCACCTAGCACGTTATGGGACTTAAGGCCCCATACTTAGCCAGCCAGAAGAGCCAATCAGCGCACTCCCCCGTTCCATGATTACTATGAAATATTGCGCTCTAAAGTAAATGTCTTAAGCGCCAAATCACTATTTTTGACACTATAAAAGTAATTTGAAAAAAATATAAAAACTGAAACAGTTATCTTTTAG
>NJDC01009505.1:22572-36540 GCA_002245475.1 Calephelis virginiensis
AGGACATATGCCCGGTTGGCGATAGGCTTGCCACCTAGCACGTTATAGGACTTAAGGCCCCATACTTAGCCAGCCAGAAGAGCCAATCAGCGCACTCCCCCGTTCCATGATTACTATGAAATATTGCGCTCTAAAGTAAATTTCTTAAGCACCAAATCACTATTTTTGACACTATAAAAGTAATTTGAAAAAAATATAAAAACTGAAACAGTTATCTTTTAGGTATAATACTTATCTATGTTTATGTTAAATCTGGTGTCGATATTTTCATAATTGAAGTAGACAGTAGGATTTTGCTTTCAAAAAAGGGTTAACTTTTTGATTTTTTTCTATCGAGCAAAGTAAAATGAATCGTGTTTTAGAAACACTAGTCTTATAAAACATATTAATGTTAATCTTGTGTATTTTTGTCGCCAAGATCCATAATTGCTTTGTATGAAAAAAACAGTATATTGCTGACGTATTTTAGCATACATGGCCCCTTAAGTGTCTTCGGCTAGTCGTGGATGCCCTGGTTGTGCCTCGTCTCTTCGGAGATATGAGCGGGAAGATACTTTGAAGATACATATTTCAATCCGATTGACAGAATATAGTACGATTGAGGAGTATTTAAAAACCTTTCAGCTAGCCAAGTGTTTTTACATTATATAGGTACCTCGAAAATACGAACTCAGCACTGAATAATTAGCGCAATAAGACTGCAAAAACTAAACTTAAAGGTACCTCGAAGATACCTCGTCGCAATTTGATGTTTCTTTTTTTTAAATGATGTGATTGATTCCTATGTAGTCCCACAGTATGAATTTTTCATCTTAACAACATAAGTGAAAAGTTATAAAGCATGTGGTTTTGTTGACGACCACAAAATCCTTCTCCTTTTTTGGAATTGGTTAAAATATTTTTGAACATGTATAAATATTGTGGTTTTTTTTACACAAGGGCTCTTAAGAATTTTATTTGTAGTTTTAAGACTATTATGCAGTGCATCACTGCAACTATCAACTAGTATGAGGACAGGGGATATATAACAGTTGTCTCAGTCGTAGAATGCTAATATGGCTGTGTTGTTCAATATACTCTGCAGCTATGTAAATTTTGCTGTATATCAGAAGACAACACGTTGCAGCGAACTGCGAACTAAGTTTGCAGTAATTTTTGATGAGTTTACAGTTTTGCGTTCGTGCGGAATTTCCTAGATATCATAATTTAGACGTCATTTAGTCAAATTTTAATTCAATATTTACAAAAATGTAAAAGTAGGAGTGGGTAGGAATTAAATTAATAATAATAATAAATCTATTTCAAGTAAACATACAAGAGGCACCTGTGACAATTAATTAAATATATATTTTTAATGTTTATTGAAAATATACATTTAATTTAATAATAAATTAATTGTATTTAGTGAAAGTGCACAAATGAAATAATCATAAAGAAATTAGTTTATCGTCTATTTCCTCGCTGCCGTCAAATCTCACTAGATGAGCTTGAGTAACGAAGCCACCGCTTTACTCAAGACCCGGACCTGACCTGACATGACTTTGTACATAGTGACTAATGACAATATATTGTATAAGAATGAACTAACTTAACATTGGCGAAGTAGTTGTGAAAAACGATCGAAAGCCATATTTATAAAAGAAGAAGAAGAAAATGTAAAAGTAACCTTACCTTATACATTTAGTTTATTAGCAAATTCAATTATATACTTTATTCAAGTCATGCCTAATATTATCACTATTCAGGTAGAAAAAATATCTTCTACAATAATATTGAGTTTTAGAAACCAGAAATGAGAAAAACATGAAACAACAAAAAGACAATGTGGTTTTTCAAATTTTCTAATAAAAAAATGTTTCTCGAGATTGGACATGTGTGCCCGGTTCGCGATGAGCTTGCCACTTATCACATTAGGGGACTTTGTATCTTCAGCTACTCGTAGTTGCCTTAGTTGTGCCTCTGTCTACCGCTTCGGAGTTATGGGTAGATACTTTTTTAAAAAGAAGTATTATACATATAAGATATTCAAGGTTACCTCAAATAATACTTTTCTGGCAAAGTATGAGGCATTGTGACCCTAAATTCAAAGACATACAAACATACACGACAAACTTACGCGTATGCTCCATCACATGAAATATTATGAAACGTGTTGTAACTTACTCCAACTACTTTAAAGTTCTGGGCCAGATAAGTTTATTACAAAGGACAGTACCTGCGGGGCACTTGGCTAATCTCTTGGAATTACACCTTGGGATTTTCCTCAAGCCAACTTTTGATATTGTTAAAAAGTTTTCAATTGGCATAATGTTAAGTATAATATAAGTCAAAGAAATATAATAAAGATAAAAAGAAATTTGGTAGTAGTTTCAAACGGGCTATTAAATAAACATTTATTTTCAAACACATCTTTCAAACACTCTTTATTTTACATCTTGAAATATTAGCTACTAGCAGTACCACGTAGCTTCGCCTGCGTAACTTGGCTTCTTCTGCACCGATTTTCATGAAACAAAGCCTATGTCACCCAGAATGAATTTTTGAAATCGGTGAAGTAGTTTCGGAGCCTGTTCATTTAAAACAAATAAACAAACAAAAAATCAAATCTTCCCTCTTTGTAATATTAGTGTAGATAATATTAGTATAGATTTACACTATAATAATTACGGGCATCAGAGAAGTCTTTTAAGTCGACATTTTCTATATACAAAGTTGTCACTTAACGATATATTAAATGTTAATAAAGTAAGATAGTAACTGAAAGTTTTCATTGGTGGTCCTGCCGCTACGAAGTCATTTCTGTCGTACAACTATGTAATCATGTATTAGAATTTAATACTTATTAACAGCAATTAGGAGGTTTCTTGTTGGTTCTTCCTCTCAATGACAACCTTCCAAACCATGTTTTATTATTTAATAATAGCGATTTGCTTGCGACTTAGCCAGCGTAGAACAGACTTTGACCCTTTATTAATAACCCCCAGTAAATAAAAGTGTCACCCCCAAAAGACTTGGGTGTTCATTTTTGGAGGAAACAGTTAAGCGTTTTAGCCGTGAAACAGCGACAGACAGTCTGACATTTATAATATTAAAGAATGGATGACGACCTGATAGTCACTTTTGATAAGTTTACGTAGATAAATATATTATTACATAGTTATTTTTAGTTTAAATGTTTGTAACTTTGAAATAGTTACTTTTGAATAGTTGAAATAGTTATTGTATCATAAAACAGTAAAACCGAATATGTATAAAATATTTTAAAATACCTTGCTCTTTCCGTCCTTTGCCTTCGGTACTATTCAATTGTTTATTACACTTTCCCACAACACAATTACTTTATCGTGTGTTATATAAAATAGGTAATAATAAGAAGCTAATGGCTAATCTATATTAGATGTATATGTTATGTTATGTTTAAAAAATATGTTAAGAATATGTTTGTAATGTTGCTTCAGAATATTTCAAAATTTGTTTAGAATATTTCAAGTCTGTCTGTTGTGTTATTCACGGCTAGCCCGCTAAACCGATTTTGATGAAATTCGATATTATAGGAGATGAAAGTTTATATGTAAATCTTAACTATTCTTAACGAAGTCGCGGGCAAACAGCTAGTAAATTGTATTGAAGTAAGACGTATGGATTTTAATTATTCAAGAAAGTTTAAATTAGTTGGTAGTGATTTTGTGTTCAGGCTGTCTGGAGAGTAGGTTATCACAAACACAAATTGGACAGACTAATTTAAAACCTAAATTTGTCACGACCTTTCTTAAACAAGCCACAATGATGTTGACAAGAGTTTGGAATACAGAAACCCAATTAACATTAAATTTAAATAAGATAATTAAAATTGCTTTTCGGATGAACAAAGATTTTTGTTAGCTTACACAAATGTAGCAGAAAATTATTTAACTGACTGAACTGTATTATTAATTATTATAAACATTTATTATTTAAACACGTGTTGGTACGGGCTCCTTTGCAGAATAGACCATCTGCCTTCCAGCAGGCAGCTCGTAAAAGGTAAGCATAGGCTTACCATCACTAACACCGTGACATCTGACTAGGTGATAGAG
This sequence comes from Calephelis virginiensis, assembly GCA_002245475.1. Classification (NCBI taxonomy): domain Eukaryota; kingdom Metazoa; phylum Arthropoda; class Insecta; order Lepidoptera; family Riodinidae; genus Calephelis; species Calephelis virginiensis. Next base: position 26,649 of record NJDC01009505.1, read on the forward strand.
TTTCGCAACGACTCGCCCGGACTGGTACCACCGCCTTACCTATTCCTGCCGCCATAACGTCATGACGTGTTCCGGTTTGGAGGGGAAGGTAGCCGGTAAACTTACTTTTGCTCGAGGCCTAACATCCCGACCTCAGGTTGGCAACGTACCATTACCACCTTTGGTGTATCTAGACGGCGTGGTTTTCTTGCCATCACGAAATCCGTCTGCTAGTTTGCCTTCCTATAACATAAAAAAATAATTTAAATGACTGTTATTACATTATGAAACCATATTGTAAGTAATATATTATCTTGGAACCTCAACCATTAGTTATTTGGTAACTCATGGTCGAGCTTCTAAAAGTAGTAACTAATTATTAACTATATGTGATCTTCGAATGTTGTAAAGTAAGTAGGTGTTCATGCCCATATCCTGGAAGAGGTAGGCAGAGGCACAAACACGGCACCCACGACTAGCCGAAGACACTAAGTTCCATAATGTGATAGGTGGCAAGCCTATCGCCAACCGGGCACACATCCAATCCCGAGCTATATTTTTATTAGAAAATTGGAAAAACAATATTTTCCTTTTATTGCCCGTCCCGGGAATCGAACGCGGGACCTCACGAAGTAAAGTCCAACACCTGGACCACTAGATCACAGAGGCGAATATCCAATAAATAACGACAAATTCATAATTATTCATAATATATTTCACTAAATTAAAACATATGGACCTACCTGAAAGCCCTTCGACTAATCCTTAAAACAGCAGGGACCGGGCATTTCTGTAAGACCAACAAAGATTAACATAATTTTTCGAGATTAACTTTGTCATTGATAAAAACTTTTTTATTGTCCTTTTAAATTGTGGGGCGCTACCTGGGAGTTTTTAGCCAGATAGCTCTGGTTTATTATAAACTCTCGTTATTTTGGAAGATAAACTGCTCAGATTAGCTTCTAGCGCCTATTTTGTAAGTCCCCCGTGTCGATCCCAAGCTTTTGAAGTATAGGCTAAACGTTTTTCCAGCAGCCAGCTCGTAAGAGGCGAATGTTGGTTTGTGTATATATTCCATATACGTAATACAAGCTGTTTGGTCGCGACTTTATCAGCGTAAACATGTTACGATGTTTATATAAAGTGGACTATAGGGGGTATTTATTGATTTTTGAAAAAAAAGCCTATGTATGAACACGGATTTTTAGCTACATGTATATCAAATTTCATTAAAAATGGATAGTTGTTTAGCTGTAAGAGCTACAAATACAGACTTTCATTTGTAATATTAAGTGTGGATAATTGACACCACGTAATACAGTTGCAACTTGTTCCTAATTCTATAAAGTACCCTCTATTATTGTGTCAGAACAAGAGTCACAAATGCATGAAATGTAAAGTGAAGTGTGCATGTTATGAAAGTATTTCGATATCTATTTGTAACAAATATAACCCATTGATCGAAATTCAACCATAATAAATTTTAATCTCTTGTTAATAAGAACGCCATCTTCATTTCTTAGGACCAACTACTTTGTTTCCAAACTTTTTAGTACGCCATCTGTTATCTTTTATCGTTGTCATCAATATATTTGTTTGTGTGTGTCAAATACATGGTAGTGTGGGTAATGTTTTATTTATTGATTTAATGTACTTTATAAGCATTATTATTGAAAAATATTTGCGTTCTGCACTTCTCCTACACATATACTCACTTTTAGTGAGCCAAATTTCATACTCCTCAGTCAGCGCAATTTTCGTAAAAAGGGGTCCAAAGTTTTGGCATCACGTATTAATATATTAATATACGTGATGCCAAAACTTTGGACCCCTTTTTACGAAAAATACAGATTATGAATTATATTTATTACAACTAGATATCGAAATACTTTACTTATTCTTCTGAAACGTGTTATATTAAACTTTTATGTATGCATTGTTATTGTTATAATCACATTGAAAATTGAGATCCTCGTAAGAACCCATAACAAAGTTAAAAAACGTTTTATTTATGTTAGTAAATGTACACGTTAATGGGTTTTACTTGTGGGGGCTTAATGGTAACTGTTATCGGTAACATCAAACGTTTCTCACCACGCCCATTAGTCGGGCCATGCCGGCATCATACATTCAGTCTTGATTTATGGATGCATGATGGTGATTGAACGTTTTTAATTTTGCAAAAAAGAAATGTTAACACAAATACTTACTCTTGGCGGTCCTGCCGCCGTTAAATCCTAGCTTTTTTTTTGTTTAAACCATGCTTATACCTCAACACTAACAAGACGGCCGAATGCCAAACAAACATCATATAGTTGTGGGTTCTATTTTTTTACTACAATTCTTTAATCGACTAGTCATGTTGTAAATGGCGGCGGCAGATGCTTTAGCCGCTGTGTTCTATAAAACTAAAGTGATTATAGCTACCTAAATAAAGGGATAGAGTCGCGTAGTAAACTTATAACCGTAAAATTATATGCTTTTTAATATTTTGGCAGTTAGAGAAAGAGAGAGAGAACGTTGCACTGCTCGCAGTCGATATGAAATGCTTTATTGCATGCATTCATTGGCGAATTTAGTCATTTTGAAAACGCTTTACAAAATGATTAATCTCTGTTCGGTTTTTAAGTTCTGCTACATTATTACGGAAGCTAACAAAGCATTGTGTCATTTTCAAAAAATGTATTTTATTCAGTATTTGTTATTTTAGGCTATTTATTTAAATTTAGTTTTATGATCACTCGACTGATGTAACTTAGTTTTAGAGACACTAAGTAAAAGTTAATGAACTTACACCCACTCAGAGACTGTAACTTAGAAGATTAAGTGAAATAAGAATTGCTAATTAGGCTAAAGACTTGTAACGTTTTGAAAAAGAGACTTAATAGAGCTTACAAGATCTAGGGTAAAAACTCTTAAAACGTAAGTGTCCGTGTTACATTGATAAACAAAAATACTAAATGAAACACTAAAGATAGAATTTAAAGGAAATTTCATCTTCAAATTTTCCTTTCAGAAAAAAAATTGTATTAAATTCTAAATATGTTTTTGTCATAGACAAACTGACATTAAAATAAAAAATTGACGTCAACAACAATAATGATACTGGTATTTTTTGTAGTTTTATAAAAGAAAAAATGAGCTATAAGAAAAAAAAAATACTTTTCGAGATTAATCGGTTATCTAATGGTTCCCACATTAAATGGCAACAAACGGTTGTGCTCAAATTACCACAGCATTGGAAACTGTTTTATCGTATTAGTCTTTTCAATCTTTTTTTAAACCTACCGTATTTAAAAGTCATGTCCTAAACGGCGACAGCCGACAGGTGTTTGACATATTAAAACTTTTTCCGCTCTCCAATAGTATGGCCACAAAAAAAAGAAAAAACAGCAGGCTAAAGTTCTTAGACTGTGTTGTTGGGACGAGCAAAAAAAAGTCACGCGTTAAACACGTGTACGTGGTGTGTTTATGTAAACAATAATAACATTGATCCTTGTCTTTTTAGACTATATTATCCGTAACGACTTTGTATAGGAAACGCATATAAAAAGAGTGTAAAACATGAAATAAATTGTTATTTTTAACGGTTCATTTGCTCATCCGTGGCTGCTGGGTAATAGCGACCGGATAGCTGTCGTGACGTTCTAAAATTAAAATAAACATTTCATTTTTTATTGCTTTTATGACATGGTTTCCTTGAACCTTGCCCTAACATGAGGGTTGATAATGTTTTTTTACTTCTAAATGGTAAGTTGTTTTTTGTAATATAAAACTGTCAAATTGTTTGTAGCTGCAAGATGAAGACTTTATAAATAAGCCATAAAATAATGACAATGTCATATTGTGCTAGCCACATTAAAGCACTGCTAAAATTACTTGAACTTAACTTTTAAGTCTAACAATGTAAAGTATCATACATATTGTACACGTACGTATTAAATACCCATTTTCTCCAGAACAATTTATTAATCGCTTAGAAATTTAGGTAAATCCATACCGTTGTCTATTTGTCTATCTGTTACGCTGTCGAGGCTAAACCGCTAAACCAATTTTGATGTACTTAATTTGATATGCATATAACTAGACACCCGAGTTCAACATAGGCTCTTTTTTTATAAATAATCAACCCCCAAAGGACTATAACAGAGAATGTGAAAAATATGTTGAATTAAACCGGAGGGTTAAAACCAGAAAGTTTGGATACTTCCACACTTAATATTGTAAATGCGAAAGTTTGTCTGTCTGTTACGTAGTCACGACTAAACCACTGAGCTGATTTTAATAAAATTGAATATGCATGTAGCTAAAGACCCGAGATCCAAAGTTTGCCTATAAAAAGTATTAAAGTTAGCCCTTTAAAAAAGCTTTATCTAAACACGTATTAAAAAATCAGCATGACAAAAATACAAAACTTCCAACTTTTCTACACCGACGAAGTCGCATATAACAGTTAGTAACATATGTTATAGGACTTGTTTATGTGTAAACTTTAATAAAATTGTATTTATTTTGCAAATTATCCCTAGTCATTGCATTTCTGCAATTCTATAAAAACTTGATTGTAACTAAAGTATCTTCACGCCCATATACCCGAAGGGGTAGGCAGAGGCACAACCAGGGTACCCACGACTAGCCCAAGACACTAAGTCCCACAATGTGATAGTTGGCAAGCTTATCAACAACCAGGCACATATCCAATACCGAGCAACGTTTTTTTTTATTATAAAATTAGAAAAGCCCAATTTTATTTTTGTTGATCGACCTGGGATTCGAACCCAGGACCTCGTGCAATCAAGTCCAACAACTGAACCGCTAGACCAGAGAGAATAAAACCTACATTACGTGAGCATAATAACATAATACCGCATTAAATTACAAGTACGTGCAGGAACTTCGAAGAAATTAACTTTGTTTTCTTAAATGATTAATGCTTACCATATAATGAGTAACGGACTCGTCAAATCTACCACTTCGATAATTACGCCATAACTTCTTGCAATTCAAAATGGACATTAAGTTTAGAGTGTAAAGGTGAGATTAGCGTGCATACTTCGTGTTTAAACTATTATATTTGTCGCACACCTGCATGAACTCCTCAATGCATTGTATTGTTGTCTTTGTTTAACCTCCAGTATTGGAAAGAGCCGGATGTATGTGCTTAAGGATTGTAGGTGCTAATTCATGGAATATGTACACGACGTATAGTTTATTTGCATGAGTTTGTGGTTACGTGTTGTTGCCGACCCACATAGAACGGGTATGGTATAAGATGTAAGTAATTAGCGTTATTAGTTTCTGCTTTGTCAAAGGATTTTAAAAAATGTCTTTTTACTGGCTGGCTTCTTTTTTTTAACCTTGTTCAGAATCTTAGTTAATGATGTAGTATTTTTGTAAAAAATATTGTTTAATTTTAACTGTTTTAAAGTTTTCCAAAAATCATCTGTTATATAATATAGTTGACGTTATATGTGGCAAACGCCGTAATAAGCAAGTGTAATTTAAGATGTAACTAGGTTTAAAATCTTGCAGTATTTAGATGCAGTTTTCACTTGTACTAACAATATTTATAGACGTGAAGTCTGTAAGTTTAAATCTTTATAGAGGCTTATGCAGTTCAAAAAATGACAGATGATTAGTAAAATAAATCTACCAAAATATTAGTTTAGGTAATTTATAATTAGGTAACGGACTTGGCGTGGCGTTACATATCTTATGTATGTATGTGTATGTATGTCGTATATGTGACGTCAAAATACAAGAAAGCAAACTCAGAAATAATGTGACATTGGTTGTTGCGTACGTGACAGCTCTTATTGAATTTTTGATATTGAAATTTTATTCTAGAGCTTATTATTTGAACCAACCGCCAAGTGATTGCAATAATTCTAAAGTGCGAGCAAAGTTAAACAAGATAACAAAAGTGGCGGTAGTAACATTATGTGTTTTTATTACTCACCCACGCCGCGTCAGACTTTTTAATAAAGAACGTAATCTTTATAAAACTGCTGTCAAGGCAATAATCATAAAACAAAATATTGTGGCGATTTGAAGAGTTTTTATTTCGACTTGGAGAAAGTTTATACTTGTTTTTACTTCGCTGCAAGCGTGTGAGAATATGAGTTCCGAGTGGATATATGGTATCTATATATTAATGCGTTATGCCAAAGCTTTGGACCCCTTTTTACAAAAATTGCGAGGACGCAGAAGCATTAAATTTGGCACACTTATAGTTCATGTGTAGGAGAAGTGTAGAACGATCAGTAAATAAAACATTACCCACACTACTATGTATTTCACACACACAAACAAATATATTGACGATAACGATAAAAGATCACAGATGGCGCACAAACTGTAATCATACAGTTTGGAAACAAAGTAGTTAGTCTTGAGAAATGAAGATGGCGTTCTTATCAACAAGATATTAAAATTTATTATGGTCGAATTTCGACCAATTGACGACCATTTGTTAAAATAAATAAGTACTAGTTTACACAGTTTAGTACAGGTATGTGTGCCATTCTTTATTATATCTACTATTAATCTCCACTTCATTAACTGTCAATGTACAAATGTTCAGTCTTCTACAGTTTTGTAATATTAAATAATAAGTATACACAGAGATATTGAATGATGTCGGCATCAAAACTTTAGTGTGAAACCCACTTAATATGTTTTTCTTACATTGTATTATTTAAATAATATTGCCACAGTCGTCATTGTAAGGCGGATATCACACTGCACTACGGTGTTCGTTGCTGCCGATTTTAAATGCGGTATTGGATAAGTGTTAAAACGTGCTGTTTTTGTATACAAATCAATATTTTTACTACAAAGTTAAAATCGGCATCACCTAACACTGGATACCTCACCGCATCTCCTGTTCTGATTACAATTCTAGGTGGTAGAATGATGTACAGCATATCCCCCGGATCGGTACCGTTTCTTATTCCTGCTACAATGGCATCAGTGCTTGCCATTGTCGTGGCCCGTGATGTATGGTAGGGTAGGTAAAATAGCGTCACATCTGTAACATCTATAGTGCCTGGAGGCAATGCTTGTAATACCAGCAGGACTCGTTATCTTTTCCTTTTTTTCATCAAACTGATAACCTTATTATTTTTCCATCAAACTGGTAACCAAATTTAGGGCATTGACTGTACATATAAAGTGACTCCGGGACTCGACACTAGTCTTCCAAGAGGGTAAGTGATGAGGTGGTTCGTTCGCAATCCTCGTCAGGTACCAATGATAAGTCGCCTGTACGTGCTGACGAGCTTGGCATTGTCGACGCTCCTCTGTACATCACTTTTATAATACCGCTTCTCAGTCCCACCCTATAGCCTCGTAAAATGGGGAATTTGCCTTTGTTTTCTATAGAGATTTGTACATATATGGAAAGGTAAAGTACCGTATCAAAATTATGAATGAAAATAGAAATAATTCAACATCTGTTGTTGAATTATTTCGGCGATTCATTCATCATGTAATCTAAAAATAAATGAATCCCCATTTCACGTGGTCTTCGCATCACGCTTGAACGGAGTGACCAATTTTACGAATTATTTTTTTGTCAGGAGAAGGATCATATAAAAACGACTGGTTGCACTACGGGAGTGCCGGTAGAAGTGAAAACTTGAATATTAACGTTGTGCATTATTAAGGTTTTGGAATGGTTAGGAAATGATTTTGCTTTAATTATCAATATGAAAGTAGGTACTATCATTTATGCGGTAGAATACAATATTCATTTATTGCGCTATCGTACACAAACATGACAACACGAACATTCGCGCAAGCGCTCTGCGCCCTCTAAACGAATCAGCAGCGTAGAAAGGGAGTTCTTCTACTACGAGAGACTATTACGGAGTTTGTTTCGCCGTTTCTTCTCCTGACTGGCTAGGGTTGGAAACGGTGGTAGTGTATGGTAGATAGGGAAAACTCGATCGTTATCATTTTTGATTTAATTAATAAGTGCTAGCCTAGTAGTAAATATATTTTAATGAATTTAAGTAAGTATCTTCACGCCCATATCCCCGAAGAGGTAGGCAGAGGTACAACCAAGGCACCCACGACTAACCGAAGACACTAAGTCCCACAATGTGATAGGTGGCAAGCCTATCGCCAGCCGGGCACATTTCCAATCCCGACCAACATTTTTTTATTAGAAAATTGGAAAAATCCAATTTTCTTTGTGTTGGCCGACCTGGGATTCGAACCTGGGACCTCATGCAGTCAAGTCCAACCCTGAACCGCTAGACCACAGAGCCGAGGATGAATTCATATGTAAAAATATATTAATAACAAAAATAAAAACTACAATTTGTTTATAATTAAGTTAGATATTTGCACACCACAATGTGGTAGAATATGTTGGTACAAATAAGTATTCTGTAACAACTTTTAAACACACATATTCCGCAAATAAATAAATTTCATTTCATTTCATTACGCCGCACCGGCTGTTTACTCTCCATCAGTCTTACAATTTTCGATCAGATCACGTGTCCTGACGCGAGTTTAGAAGTTTTTACCCGTTCCAAAAAAGTGCGCAACGCCGCTTGAGAAATTTTCACTTCAAAAAGAAAAAACCAGGAAAATTTTAAAAAAACACACTTTAGTTTTGTCCGTACAAACTGTTAGTAGCTTTTATTGTCAAGAGATACAAAGTTCGTCAGGTGGGCTAGTGCTCTTATATATATGTTTAATGAATTTAATATGTTCGATAAATGTTTCCCTGTCACAGTGAGCGTAACGTGTGCTCTTACCGGATGTTATTAAATTCCGTTACAAAACCCGCCACCAAATGCATTTGATGCAACTTATCAAACGCCATTGCTTCTTAAAGGTTGTCTTCCTCAATCCCGGAAGTGCTGGATCTAGTTAAACGAACTTGCTTTTTATTAAAACATCAGCATTTAGCAAGAGAACTTGATGACACAAAACCATCAGTATTATAAAGGTCGAAGGTGCTCCACCATATTGTGGCCAGGATCCTAATCACTCAAACATTTTTCCCCTGAGTTGGTCCGGGCTTTTTTGCAGAATAGACTATCTGCCTTCCTGCCAGGCAGCTCGTAAAAGTAACACCGTGACATCTGACTAGGTGGTAGAGTGTTGCAGCGACTCACCCGGATTGGTACAACTGCCCTACCTATTCCTGCCGTCATAACGTCATGACGTGTTCCGGTTTGTAGCCGGTAAAATAGTAAAATTTTACAAAACATCTTTAATATATTTTATCCAAATCAGCGGAACCAATAAGAAAACCGTGGAAAAAAGGATAACATAATTTTGTATGCGGCTTAAACAAAGACAAGTTATTTAAAAACGCCTTTATAAATAGTCTACAAAAAACAGAGGCGGCTATTTTCGTGTCGGTGATTTTATTGTCACATCGTATCAGTTCAAGCTTTATGTCGCGTAGGGTTTAAAGCAGTCATAAAATAGATCATCAGAGTGGCCACGAATTTAATTACAAACCTTTAAAAGTTCATTTAGTACATTTGAAACGTCTACAGGCCGCTCCAGAAAATATGTTTCAGATTTCTTCATCTTTTTTTATAGTATTTGTAAAAAAACAAGCGGATACATTTAATTTTTATCCAAATTTAAAAACTGTAGTTTTATAAAATCTAAAAAGTCGAGTTAATAATAAGGGATCATTTTGTTTAAAAAATATAAAATATGTAAATATCAAAAATATTATATGTATCTTATCTCCTCTCTTCCATTAAACATATTATTATTATTATATGTATAATATTACATACATTATATGTATAATAATAATAATAATATGTTTAAAAAAACGTACCTACGATTGATGTGCGCATAAAAATGTTTTTATGAATAATTATTGATAATGGAGATAGTTTTGAAATTGCAGAGCCGCTTCCGGGTCTAAATG